>MKEJ01093956.1:0-11295 GCA_001753735.1 Embelia ribes
ATATATATATATCGGCAATATAGAGTAAACATACCTATTTACATATAAAAAGTTGTAAGCTGGATGCTTACCCAAAATAAAATGAAATGAAATAAATGTATAAATAGGCTCTTTATCTCTCATAAAGGAGCAAGATCCTACTTATACATTTGCCAAAATACAACATTTTCTATGCTATAAAAGTACGCTAAAAAATACATAAATGGTTGCGCTAACATGTACACCAAAATAAATGTATAGAAAATAAAAATGGAGAATCCAATTATATACTCAAATGTAATTTTCGAACAAATTTCAAAATTCACAGTTGAGTAAAAATAGAAAATCCAGCCAACTCCGGCTTTGATACCACTTGTTGGGATGCAAAAATCAGACAATCAAAAATAACGACACCAATTTTAACGTAGTTCAGCCAATTATGCCTACATCCACGAAGAGTAATTAAAATTTTATTAAAATCACTCAAAGAGAGATACAAAAATTCACACACAATTTTGTTATTCACCCACAACTGTCACAGAGCAAATAATGCTCTCCCACACACATCTTTTAATATGGTTTTTGTTAGTGCTTTGGTGTTTATTAAGCTGAAACAAATCTCACCCTTTTATAGCCTCAATTTGGTGTGATTCATGCCAAAATAACAACGTGAATCATGACATTCACCAACAACAAGGTGTGGATAGCATACCAACAATAGGTACTGGGAAGCACTAGGGTTTGAGTTTGTATTGTTTAAGAATATTTACGAAACAAGTTGTTTGGTATTTGTAGCATAATGCAATATGATGCTCTCTTTGTCAGTTGTTCTCTGCTAAGAAATGGTTTCCTAACCAGTGTTTGTGTTAGATTTTTTTAATTTCGTTTAATAACCATGATTTCCTTAGAAGAAACATTTTTATGTTCTAATTGCAACGTGCAGTCTTAGTTTTTATGTCGAGTAATGTGATAAACTTTAATTTATATCTTTTATAGGAATTGATACTAACATATTGTAACTTTTAAACGTATATACAAGAAATACTC
This sequence comes from Embelia ribes, assembly GCA_001753735.1. Taxonomy (NCBI): domain Eukaryota; kingdom Viridiplantae; phylum Streptophyta; class Magnoliopsida; order Ericales; family Primulaceae; genus Embelia; species Embelia ribes. The sequence goes on from MKEJ01093956.1 coordinate 1,027, forward strand.
ACATGAACATCAGCGATAGAACAATAACATGATCAATGTCACAAACAAACATTATAACCACTGTTCACAAACAAACACAATATACATATTTGCTCTAAAAATAATAACATAAGCATTATGAAAATTCTTAATATAATAATTATTAGTTTGGTTCATCAAAATAAATAAGCTTAAGATCAACACGTTACAAGCTTAGCCTATAAAAGTTTATACCCCATTTGTATTTGATTATGCATTGAAATACAGAGTTAAGCATTAACCTTGGGATTTTCTCTTTAGCACTTAACCTTGGGGTTTTCTCAACATCATGAGTTGGGTTGATTTTCTCATACTGTAAATTGATAGCGGTATCACCAAGCCACTAATCCCTTGTCAAGGATATGTGTTTCATTAATGGTATCAGAGCAGCTCGATCCATTCGGACTTGTTGGCGAACCATGTTCAACGTCGAGCGATGTGAGTTGGCTTAACTTCTTTCTTCAGAGATGGATGATTGTGATGATCCCCCTTTGAATGGTTGGAGAAATCCATTAGGTGACTCACAAGCTACTTTCGGAAACTACATAAACAAGTTACATTGATTTCTATACAAATCTTAGTTGAGCACCACCTTCACCGCCATAGCCGTCACCACCAAAATAACTACCCAGATAACTGAAGAATACATCCTGGGCATAAATGAAAATGAAAAAGAGACTCAAAAAAAGGTCTCGTGTATTTTCCCAAGCAGCTCAATGATTTATCCAAAAAGGAGAGAAGAAAGATATGTGGGAAAAGATTTGGATTGGACGTTTATTCCGGATTTACCTTTTGACAATACTTCGGATTCAGGCTTTTTGGTATTAAAATTCAAGTGCAATCTAGCATTTAGCCAAACTGAAAATGTGGATTTTGAGACTTCTTATCAGGCCTCTAACATGGCGGAAAAATATGTGATTTTGCTTAAATCGGCGTGGCTGAGAGGCCTTCCTCCAGATGATGTTGAGGTACTTCAAAATGGTGGGTTGTGCTTAGCTGATAGCTTATTATTTTTAAGGGAAAAAACAACGTTAGAAGCTTCCACTATTCTTTTTATTTTCAATGAACAATCCGTTATGAATAGACAAAAAAAAAAAGGGATAAATATAGATAAGAATAGGATTTTAAACAATTAAGGGCATGTTATAATGGCTAATTCGACAAAAAAATTTGGTGAGATGTTTACAAATTTTATTCATTGTTATTGGAATGATATGGGTAATAAAAATTTATACGTGTTGAATTTATTTCGTTGAAGCATAAATTGGACGTTTAATTTTATTTCATTATTTGAATTTTGTGATGCCCAATTGCCAGAAGTTTTTCAAGAAAATATTTGTGGTGATGATGAACAAAATTTGAATTACAGAAGCGATTGTTTGGGCGAGGTTACAAGCTTCGATTTTAAGGGGTTGGAGAAGTTTCGTCGGTACTCCACCTGACCGAGGAAAGTTACATGCTCGAGTACTATGGGTTTCATATTTTCAACATTGAGGTTAAGGTTGCTTCCAAGAGGGATCGAATGATGAATCACAAGATCAGGCCGAGACAGACAATCCGAATATATTACAATTCTCATATTAGTCGTTATTTGTTATTTCGTATTTTATTTTGTGACGTCCAAAAGTATAACAATGCCTTTAAGATAACCATTAGAAGTTTAGCCAATAAAAGTGTGTATCCCATTTGTAATCATTTAAGTTTATGATTTTATTAACACCATGATTTGGATTGGTCTTCTTACTCTGCAAATTGAAAGAAGTATTACCAGACCATCGATTCCTCATTAAGGATAGACATTTCATCACTTTTCTCACTTAAGCTCAAGCTTAATCATTATGTGAAAGATAATTGAAATATTTTCATATTGCTTTTTGTTTGATATATATGTTTATTAAGGTTGAGAAAATCAATTATATAAAGGTTAAAAAAATAAAAAAGAACAAAAATGGGTATTTAGTGTTTCGGACAGATAGTCCTAGATTATAAACCAACTTTGATGCTTTGTTTGCCCTTTTTTTCAATGAAAACTTAAGCTCCATTCTAACTAAGGGTTGGAATCGCTTTACGTTGAATACATTCTAGTTAAAACTTTTAAATTTTTTAGGTCAATAGATAAATATAATTTAAAAATTGTGAATTAAGTAAAGAAATTGAGTTAAAAACCAAGTAGGGTGCGCTTTGCACGCCTACTGAGTAACACGCGGGAAAAGAAAAGGCTTGGCTCAGGGAATCTTTCAGGCTCCAAGCCACTGGCAGACATATATTTGAATTGAATTATTGTAGCTGCAAATAATTGCAGACCAAAGTTAAAAAAATTAAAAAATTTAAAAAATTAAAAAAAAAAATGGGAAGAAACCAAAAAACGAGATTTTTGTGAACTTTCTCCCTAACGGAAGCCATATGGGAATTTGTTTTCATGTATTGTATGTGAATTACTATATTTTGAAAAAATATTACTATAATTTAAGGACAACTTATTATCAATATTTTTAGTTTATTTTTTTTATATTAAAATTAATTATCGTAAGTTGTTTTCAATTTATAATAATTTTGTCCTTAAAATACAGTAATTACATACAAAAAAATTCTTTTATATTACAAGAAAAAAATAATCTTCTATCGAGAGCAAATCCCTTCTTCGCATGTTTATCTTGTATTCAGTTATACATCCGGTAGTTTTCTTCATGTTTGCCAACGTTAAATAGTAGAATTCTTGTCATCTCGTTTTAATAATCTTATGCTCTTTTTTTAACCATTTTAATATATAGTACAATTTCTTTTATATGGGTGAAGTTAAAATCACTTTACCAAAATATCCGTATTTATTCAATTACTAAATTTATGTTGAGTTGTAAAAAATGGGTAGCATTAATAAGAGATATATTAAAAAAGATAATAAAAATAATTTAGATTTAAGTAATATTAATTAATATTTCTTAATCCTTGTGAAAACAAAAAGTAATATTATTAAAATGGAACTGTTGAAATATCTTTTTTATATTTCTAAAAATATGAATATAACAAAATTTATTAAATTATAATGATAAAATAGTCCAGATTGTATTTTATATATTTTGTACAAATAATATTCTTTATTGAATATAGTTTAAAACATATGTATGTTTTTTTTATTTCCAAGCAAGAAGATATTGCTGTGATCGTTACTCCATTCATAAATAATAATTTTATTTGATTAGGCACACAATTTTATGCAAGCATCTTTTTAATATATGAATTACAAAATTTATCCCTAGAATATCCTCGTTTGTCTATAATAACTGCAAAGAGCTAATATAAATAAAATGACACATGTTATTATGTCAAAAAGATATCGTGTACAATCATTTTTTGATATTCAAACAAAAATTAAGTCTACTATTATTTGTGAACGAAGAAAATATAATTTATTGAATCTCATCTTGTAAATGCTTTTATTAAAAAATAAAAAAAATACCCAATATTTGCTTATATGATGAGGATGACAGGATACAATCTTAACCCTCGTCTCCCATTTAAGTTTATGCATATTTGCGGTTAGTAGAACTGTGCAAAATATGTTTAGGAAATGTGTTTACTTACTTGTAAAGTGGTGTACTAATTATCATTGTTATGGCTTATGAGGCCAAGTTCCAATATATCCAAAGGATTAGTCTCTTAATATTTCACTAATCACCGTGACACACGCATCGTGTATGCAATTTAAACGAAAGTTGTAAGATAAACCCCTTAAAATAGTTGAAAAATTATAAGCAATTCGATTTCTCGCATTAAAGAAATCTACAATCAATAGGATGGTTGTATGAAGGAAAAGAATAAAAGAACGAAAGAGGATGTTAGAAGATAAATCGTTCCCTAGCCACTTAGGGTACAATCAATTAATCCCTCTCAAGGCCATAATATGGAATAATATATAGATGTGCATAACAAAAACGGAAACAAACAAATAACAATCACATGTACAAGAAAAAATAAAGAACACCAAGAAGTTTTTTAAAGAGATTCACCCACTTTTTAGGGTTATGTGCTCGGTTATTTATCTATTATAATATGAATACAAGTACAATAAAAAAATAACCCCCCACATGATACCGTGAAAAATCTCTCAATTCAACGTTGTGTGAAATCACCTAACACCCGAGGAATTTTGATCCAAGAGAATTTCCCTTACCAAATAACATTTTCATTGGAACCACTCACCACCTCAGTAAAAATTTTACCGGCCAAGAAGTCTAGCATTTCCTACACACCTATCTTAAAGATTAAGGGAACGAGGTTATAAGAAATCCCCTGTAAACCTCTCCCATGAGAATATCATCTCATAAATATGGGACAACCTCCCATTCGATGAGCACCAACAAGATACTTATCAATCCATAGGGAAAACACCGTCCATAGAGAGATCCCCTCACAAAGTAACCCCTTTATGAGCATCTCTTGCCTCTCATACATATAAACAACCCTAGGTATGTTCATATAGTCACAAGAGTCTTTTAATTCCAGTAGGAAATAAATTTTTGTCAAATCCCGAGTCAAACATAATAAGCTGACTTTGACCAGATTTGATCGATCGATCATAAAAGCTAGCAGTGATCGATTGGAAATTGTTGTTTTGAGCACCAGATTTCAATTTGATTTCCATTTCACTCAAAAGCATTCTTGAGGCTTCTCGTTATCAATTCTAACTCAAAAACTCAGCATGTACTCGGATTTTGAGTTAATCTCTCAACAATTTCTTTACCTTTGATGAAAATATTTGAGAAACCAAATAAGCACCACTATCAAAGAATCGTGTCAACCACGTGCCATGACTCCACCTTGAATTAGATCCTCTTGTCATCACCTCTACGACCAAGAGATGACCATCTCTCTTTACCGAGAGATCCCAATGTCGGCTTTATTCCCACACAATCACCATGTGACACTTGACTTAATCGCCAAGAATTTATCGAACAAGTCTCCTATCGAACCACGCAAAAGTCTATCTCATAGCCACAACTTTGTCGCCATGACCACATTATCACTCGGGGCTAACCATGACACCAATTCATCTTGGCGTCTCTCAATAACCAATGAACGTATTCGACTCCGAAGTTAGATCCCATCTGCCTTGCTAAAGAACACCCATAACTCCGACAACATTGCCCTACGACTCTGACAATAATCCAACTGCCTTGCCACTCATGACTCTGACTGCCTTGCCATGAAACATGCGACTCCGAAGATAACACCAATAACAATAGAGAAGAAATATGAGCAAAAACAGCTCCACTTGCAAAAAAAAATCTATCCACAGCACATTCAATTGTTGGGTTATTGCAACTTGTAAATGATCCAAACTCGATCTTCACAGCCTTCAAGAATCTCTACTCCATTCTTTAGCGTCTCCCCGCAAGGTCCACCTTAACTACCAAATAGTACCTTAAGAGAATTGCACTAGCCCAAAGAAAATCGGGTCATGCTCTACTCCCTTGTTTTTTCAGGTACACCTTACGTCCATCTTGAGCTTTACTATTCTTTCATCACAACTATATTGCCACCAACCATGTAGTTACCCATGCCAACCGAACTCACTCTTGATTGACTTGTGCCCTATTCAAAATACTTAGTGAGTACCCCGTATCCAAGAAAGTTCCAATGATTCCAACTGAACCTTTTATGCTAGAAGTGCCCGTGTGTCTTCATCTTCTTCAAAAAAATAAAGAAACCCAAAAGCACGAATTTCTCCATACTTGATCGATTCGTTTCAATGGCTATCATTCACAAGCAAGCAACCATAACTCTGATACCACTTGTTAGGAGATCAATTGGCCCCTAGATACTTAGGGTAAAATCAATTAATCCCTCCCCAGATCATAACACAGAAGAATATGTAGATGTGTATAATCAAAATGAAAACAAGCAAACTATAAATCACATGTGCACAAATAAATAAAGAATACCATGATGTTTTTTAACGAGGTTCACTTACTATCACACCTACGGGACTCGAGGGCCCCATGCACGTGATATTTGAAATAAAATATTATAAAATTTTAACACGTGGCTAAAGCAAAAACTACGAACATATGTTGACCACATGCAACACGTAAAGACTTATGCTTAATTTAAAGTACTTATTTATTCCAAACATAAAGTTATCTTTAAAATACAGGGCCTCATCATTTCAAAACATTAAGAGAAGTTGGCCGAGTTAATTATAAACATCTAGTTTCATATTATATGTACACTATTACCAAAATTACACAAACATCTTATACTATGAGGGGAAGCTGCCATCACCAAACTCCTTCATCCATACTCCTACATGCTTACTTCCACTTGCTCTTGATATGCCAGAGCAGTATTGAAAACGATAACTAATGCATGAAAACAATTAACCAACCATATCTTCATTACAACATCGAAATCTTCAGTAATCATACTCTCAAAGTCCCCACAAACAAACATACACACACACAGATATCCTAGGAGTAATATTATACTGAGAAATATACAAAACTCGAGAATACGTACCCCGAGACTTTATGCATAAAGATTTAAGTAGATACCCTTTCACATCTAGAGCCATGCATGTGACCCAACCGAAATCTTAAACACACAGGGGAGAAACATGTCCTAACCCCCTCCTGAAGAAGCACTATAATCCCTAATTCTCATCATTATATTTCTCAAAACTTTCAAAGCTTTCAAATTCTTAGAATGCCTCTCCTGGCCAAAACTTCAAATTCTATGGATTATAGCCACATTATGTTTCCCAACTAATGTTATAAATTAAAACAAACACAATACACATTCTCTTCAATCATAATTTTCACATATACTTCTCAATCACATCTTCTCAGATTTTACATGAAACACAAAGATTTCTTTCACAACATGTCTTCTCAAATTGCACATATAACACAGATCTCTTTCTCAACATATCTTCTCAAATTGCACATATAACACATAGATTTATTTCTCAACATATTTCCCGTAACCATGAAAAATATGTAACATATATTCATCTTACAAAAGTATATAACTGCATGCAATACTTGTTCTAAGGGCTACTACCCGTAACTAACTCATACCTAATTCGACGTCACGACTTTCAAGCTTTAACCTTACTTCCTTTCACATACCAAATTGAGTTGGCAAGATGTTATCTAGATTTGGTGATTTTTGGTTTTGAGAAGTGGTTATTACTGAAACATTTGAACACATAACTCAATTTTTCTCAAATCAGGGAAATTCTATTGACTTATTACTTACATTAGTCAACTATCTGAATTAGCCTACTATTTCTTCATAACAGTTGACTACTTCAGAAGGAATTGAAGACAGTTCAAGTTTTTAGTTACAAAAATCCGATTTTCATCGCTAATAAGGCCAGCATAATTATTTCTAAGTTTATCGGCCATGTTCACATCACGTAATAATTTGAAATCAGAGTCGAGGACGGACCAAACTCACTTTTTCTTTTCGAAAAGTCGATAACACGTCATAATTAAACTCGTTCTCGAGTTAAAACACTTATTCATTAAATTTTGAAAGTGAGATTGAGAGACATGAAGAATACATATGTCACACGAGGTGTAAATGCGACCGAATGCACTCATGAACCTTATTTCTCTGTCTTTCTCTTCCTTTCTTCTTTTTCTTTCTTTCTCCCCCCTTCCCTCCTTCTCTCTCTTCTCTTGATTTTTTTAGCACACACACCAAGTATGGTGTGTATGTATATGTGTATATATGTATTTCTATCACGTGTAACTTTTCTAAGAAGTTTCATCACCAACCTTAGTCAGTCAACTATTTCTGTATATCCGTTGACTGATTCTTCAGTCGATTGATTCTTAGTATATGTCGATTGATTGATTACATGTACAAATTTTAAGGTATTACACCCAATCTCTAGGACTACATCTTCGACTATTTACTCCATTATAATATAAATGCAATTATAATGAATAAGTAAACCCCCATACTATACCGCGAAGAATTTCCCAATTCAACGCTGTTTGAAACCACCTAATACCCGAGGAATTTCAACCCTAGAGAAATTTTCTTATCCAAGAACATATTCATTAGAATCAGTCTCACCTCATTAGGATTTTTACCGACTAAGAAGCCTAGGAATTTCCCATTGTAGTAGCCATACTAAACACCTATCTTCAAGATTTAGGGGATAAGAAACTACGAGAAATCCTTCATAAACCTCTCCCATGAGAATATCATCTCATGAACATGGGATAACCTCCTACTCGATAAGCACCGACAAGATACCCCTGAACGCATGGAGAAAACACCCCCACATGGGGGAGATACCCATATAAAACAACCCTTTTATGTGCTTTTATTATCTCTCATTCATATAAATAAGTCCTAAATATTTTATATCGTCACAAGAGTCTTCTAATTCAAATAGGAAAGAAATCTCCATCAAATCCCGAGTCAAACATAATAAACCGACTTTGATCAAATAAGGTCGATTGATCATAAAGGTTACTTATGATCAATCATAGCTGTCGATCGATCATAAAGGTAAATTATGATCAATTATAAAGGCCTTCAATGATCGATCAAAAATTGATGTTTCATGCACCAAGCTTCAATTTGATTCTCGTTTTGCCCAAAAGCATTCTCGAGACTTTCCATTATCGATTCTAACCCTAAAAATCCACGTACACTTGAATTTCGAATCAATCTCCCAACAAATTCCAGATTCAAACTCCTCTTCGCATATGATGCAATAAGGATATGAATACTCTTATTCACCACACTTATCTTTACTGGTTGAATGTCCAGTCAAACTCTCCACATAAAGATTTAAATCTTATTAAGAATATTTGCATTCCAAATGCTATGCCCCAGATCATAACATGTATCCCCATGATATGTAAAAGCTTTTTGCTTAGAAATATGGCCCTAAGTCAAATCCAGGTTCTACCCCAACCTCACGCTATACTCACCCGACTTAGAATAGAATCATATTATTATAGTGTCCCCTTGATTTGGGTCGATGGGAATCTTTTTAATCAAACTAGTTTGTTCTTCTTAGAATATCTTATCTAACATTTGCTATTTTGCGCATGGCGCGTTAGATGTGTCCTTGTCCTTATCCGGTTGTGGGACTGGATCAAGATCAAGGTCTGAGGTCAAGGGCTCGGTTGGGTGCGCATGTATAGTTCCGACCAAGTATTTTTAATTAAATACTTTTTGAAATTACGAAAAGACCTCAAAAGTTTAAGAAGTTGCAAAAAATCCAGATGCCCCTTGGATTCTCTGAATGTCTTCAACGATCTAACTTTCTCACTACCTGAGGTTATAAGTCAACTACTTTGTCATATTAATGGTGAGTTTATGGCTGAAATAATACCCCCCTTGTATGGCTATTAAAAGGGTAGTTCTTCAACCAATTTATTCATTCTGGAAAAAGCTCACATCACTTCACCTTTTGCATACAACTACAGTCATATAGTCAGAGATGGTACCACACCACAATGACTCGACTAGATGCCCAGATTGCAGCTTTCATCAGAACGTAGTGAGCAGACATTATACCTTGGGAGTCCATTACTAATTCAGACTAAAAGCAACTCGGGTGGCGAGCAAATTGGATTTAAGGGGACACGGTAAAACTGTAGTCTCGTCTAATGTACAAAGTTTATTTAAATCTTTGCAAAAGAAAGAATTTTTTTTTCTTTTGCAAAGATGTTTACTTTTGGTAAAATTTTATTATGATAAATTTTTTATATGAAAATATGTTGTGATTAGAACACTTCAATTATTTTCCCATTTGATAAACATGGAGGTAAAATACTTTTCAAAATTAATTTTTTCTTAAACACCAAAACAGTTTATGCATATACTTATGTAAAAAGATTGAAATAGTAAATTAGTTAGATTTTAAAAAATATCATAGTAGATTAGATTATATTTTATTTATGTATATATTGGCATGGTTGTGATAGAAGTGTTTTATTTCCTAAGTTTTAATTGATAAATTGATGGTACATTTTTCAAAACAATTTGCAGGCGCTAGCCAAATAAACTATCAATACATATGTGACAATTGGAATGAAAAGAGAGAAAAAATCAATTTTTATATTAATAAAAGATAACGATCTTACAGAAATGTTGTATAATTATAAATGAGTTTTAGAATTATAAATTATATATAATGGGCTATTCATATTTTTCATTTGTTTAAAAAAATTATTTATTAATTGTACAAACTTTATTGTGGAATTACAACTATAGGTTTCT
>MKEJ01093962.1:0-13443 GCA_001753735.1 Embelia ribes
TTTATTGTGACTTACACTATTAAATTGATATTACCCGCTTAGTCGCGATGTATAAGTTAGGCCCATAATTTATGCATAATTGAGTAGCCCAACAATAAAATGACTTCAAAATATTATTATTGTTAAGTTCTCCTTATGCTAAAAGTACAAGCTTGTAGCAGGGGCAATTTTTTATTTTTTTTATATTATTTTTCAACAATTATATTTTACCAATACTTGTAATGTTTATATTCAGAGAATTACTCGTCACTTTCCTTTAAACAAGCCCTAACTCATGAATGATTTGTGTATATTCTTTTTTATTATTTACCATATATTACGAAAGAGCAACTTACAGCTCGGTGGTTGGTAATAGTGAGAGATAAAATTGTATACGGATTTAAGTAGGGATGATAATTAGATTGAATTAAAGTATCCAATTCTAAATAAATTTAAATCATTTATATTTGAGTTGGTTTAGAATTATGTTAAAATAATTTTGGGTTGAGTTTGGCTCGAAACCTAAAATTAATAATTTGGTTTGGATTGGTTTTAAGCTGGGTTCAATTATGGTTTGGATTGTATCCGGTTTGGAGAATGGGACCAGAGAGATAACTCGTCAGTCACAATTAATAGAAAATAAAAATCATTTAACTTATCAGAAAAAAGAAAAATCAAATGCCAAATCCCAAAACAATCAAGTATACACATCGAACATATATGTTAAATTGAAAACAAAATTAGTGTCGACCTAGCACCAAAAATTAATTGTCCCTATCCTTACGGGCTCAACAAATAAAACATGGCATAATTTCTATTACAATGTCATTACAAATAAGTATTATGATAACCAATAAAAACCTAAAAATAATCATTCACCGTCAACAAATGATACGTGTACATACACAAACACAACACAAAACTTGATTATTGAAAAAATCACATCTACTATTTTATATTTCATGAAAGTGAAAAGCATAACATCACAATTTAGTAATTCGCAATGAAAACATAATATCGTAAGGAGAATAGCTACTGTCGTATACAAAAAAAAAAGAATCCACAATGAAGATGCTTAATATAATAGTTAATCTTTGTAACTCATACGGATCTATATTGATTATTTATCTTTAAATGGCATTAATTAGTTTGTGAAACTTATATAAGAAAAATATAAATTTTCCAAATGAGGAAAAATATTGAGTGCAAATTTAAAATTCAATATCTGTCAAGTATAAAAAAAGGACAAAAGTTTTAAAGTTTGATGGAGAAATAATGGCAAACACTTGAGGTTACCTGTATAGATATATACAAATAACAATATGAGTTCAAGTAAATTTGAGTACCTCTCATTAATTGGGACTCATTGAAATATTTCATTTATAAGGTAGTTCTTTTGTTAGAAACTAATATTTTGTAGTATTAATTCTCATTTAGCACTTAAATATTGCTATCAAATATATGATATTATAATTAATTTCCAAACCATGGCTAACCAACAGGTTAATTGTCATAATTATTATCTTATAAATCACAGTGATTAGTATATATAGACTATATATTCAACTGATCAATTATTATCTCATAAGATAATAATTACGACAATAGATAATTACAATTCAATATATTTCATGAAAGTGAAAAACATAATATCACAATTTAGTAATTCCAAAACATCTTCTAAAACCTGTAAAAGTATATTTCAGTTTACAGTGTCAATTTTCTAAAAGCAGCAATAGTTTCAAAGTATAAACACTTTATCTCCCAAAATAAATAAATAAATAAATTTGGGTTAGGTTGGATTAGTCAATTTTGGTTCATTTTGGGTTTTGGGTTGTGTTTGAATCAAGTTAAAATATTATGGGTTAGATTTAGTTTGGATTGAGATCGATTATAGTTTGGTTTGGATTTGAGTTATTTAATTTTGGTTTGGATTGATTTGTATGAGGCCAATTGCCATCTCTATATTTAAGCAATTGTTTATGCCTATATTTTTCTTTTATGAATATAAAGTAATGACAAAGTTATTAATCAGACCAGTGCTAATCAGTTGCCATTATCATTATTACACTACAAGATGAAGCTACAATTATTAAGGTACAACGTTCTTTTCCACTAGTAATATTCTATCCACGTGGCAATATCAAGAAGCAACAAACAATTAATACCATGTTACAGTGTATATTATGGTGACAAAATTTATGGACAGGTTAAAAAAAATATTGTTGAAAAAAATACTCGTATGGAAACACTTTCAGCTTAAACTTGTATATTTGTATTTTTGGAAATTTATCTAAGTCCCACGGAGTCTATGTTCATCCAAGTTAGACCTTGAATCACCTAATATTAGTTAACTTGAGACTAGGAAAATGGGAAAATTCATGTTACCCCTTATTTATTTCAATAATAATAATAATAATAATAATAATTATAAATGAATAAAAAAGAGATTAACTGATTACTATTATTTTCTCAACTACCTTTTTGCCCCTCTTTTTGGAAGATAACAGCATGCCTTCGAAAATTATTATAAATTAGTCTGGTGATACACGCGATGCGTGTGCAATATTTTTTACAAATAAACAATATTGATAGTTACATATTAAAATTTACATACCAATTTAGCTTCATAACTCAAAAAAAAAAAAAAAAATTGAGCATCTCACATAATTGTAATTTGTAACAAGGGACGCTGTAACTTATTATTATTAATTATTTATACTCAAAATTTCTTATTTTTTATTCAAACTTAAAAATATATAAGCCAAAAAATTGCCTTTTCTTTAGATTTTCTACTGCTTTTGTTATGAATAACATTTGATTTAATATTTGAAATTTTTTAATTCTTTAATTTTCACAAAAAGGTTTAAATACATGATAATTCACTCTTTTGACAGTTTGACGAAAAATTAAAAGATTTTGATTTTAATTATAACTTTATTTTAAAAGTAAAGCTACATAAGTGAATATAATTTTTTTTTTAATTTACAGAGTTTATTAGAAAACATACATGTTTCATACTTCGAAAATAAAATAAAATGAGGGAAGACATATACTATATGTTTCACTTTGCAGATGACAGAAGTGCCATAAAAAAGTTGTGTATGTACAAATTTATAAATAGAAAAGAAAAGACGAAAAAGCAAAATTACTTTTCACCTCCATTTTCCTAAAATTCATAAAACCCAAAAGGTAAAAGTCGGAAGACGTAAGCTAGATGGTATAATTATTTTTATATGATTTCCAAAAAAAATAATTATTTTTATATGGACATTTATGCCCCCAGGCAGGAGATAAAAAGAAGGGGTAATTTACACTATGCCCCCATGAGGTTTTACGTAATTTCATTTTACTCCCATATATTTCTGAAATTACAGAACCTCTACAGTTTGGTAAAAGACTATACTACTCCTATTTAAAAAAATCAAAAAAAAGGGAAAAATGATGGGGTCTCTTATCCCCTTCTTCCCCAGTGAGCATCTCTAAGTTCCTTAAATTTGAGTCTATAACTTTACGGCAAACTAAAATGAAAGTTGAAACACCCAAAAAAGTGGAATAAAATACAAATAAGCCTTCTCAAAATCCATCTCTCTTCTATGAAAAATCCTTCTCTAAAATCAACGATATTATGATAACTTTGAATATAAAAATAAATATATGATTTCTATGGAAATCCATTGGGAATTTTGTGTATATAGCAGAAAATAAAAATAAAAAGAAAAAAGAGAGGGAAGGAGAGAGAGGGAGAGAGTTTTTTCTATTTTTATTTTTTAATGATTAAGGGTATCTTCGGAATGTCACTAAAACGGTTGATTGACCACTAACCATGGTGGTAAACTGTAATTTCATAACAATATAGGGATGAACCGAAATTGTCAGAAACCTCATTGGAGCAAAGTGTAATTTAAACAAAAAAAGACTAGGAAGACGTAAGCCAAACGGTAAAATTATTGTGCATGGACAATTATGCCCTCGCTGCATTGTCGTCTTGGTTCAGAGTGAGTGTGAAAACGAAGAAGAAAAAGGCACTGGAATAGACAGCAGACTTTTAAAAAGCGGCCAAACTCCAGTGTTCTCCATTCCCTCAAATCACTTTCTCCCTCGTATTTATAAAATTCGGCTCTGATACCAATTGTAACGACCTATATTTTCAATAAAACGAACCCAGCGTACAACTCTCCGTTGTACTGCACAGAGCGAAATGTATGCGACCGACGTGGTGATGACATCACCGGCCATCGAATTCTCCTTCCAATGCAGCCCTCCGGTCGAGGCTTCCAAAATCTATAAAGAATTTGATCCCTCTGCCGTATGGGGCGGCGCTCTGCAGGCGGTGCGAAAAAACAACGGCGGTGATGCAGGACGCGATTCTGAATCCAGCAGGTTGAAATTGGATGAGATCGGTGATGGTGATGGAGAATTCGAGTTCGAGTTCAAGTTCAGTGGCCAATTCGAGAGGGTTCATCTCCCGACGGCCGAGGATCTCTTTGCTGGAGGAAAAATCAAGCCACTTGTCGAATTCTCTCTTCGGGATTCAATCAGGAGGAGGAATGAAAGGAAGAAACAGGATATGGAAAGATCGAGAGAGAGAAAGAGAGGGAGCGGGTTGGTTTTGCCCCTCCGGGTCTGCGATATACTAGTGGACAATAACGTTGAAATTAGCGAACCGAGCCCGAGTCGAGAATCGCATCAGTCGAAATTCTTCTCATCGAAATCATTTTCGTTCCCAAGTTCGTATAAGAAGTGGAAATTGAAGGATTTGTTTCTCTTCCGGAGCTCGTCAGAAGGGCGATCACCCAAGTATTCGGTTTTGAATAAGAAGAGCCAAGAACAGGACGAGACGAAATTTAGTTTTCGGTTGAGCGATGGCGGGGTTGGAGAGTCGGTAGAAGGGCGGAGGACGAGGGGAGCGACGGAGGTGAGGTGGAAGACCACCTTGCCCTACAAGCACGGGCTCCTTGCGGGTTGCTTGGGCTTCAACCTTCCGACCATCGATGACGTGGCAAAGCATAAGTACTTATCGCGTTATTGAGAATGTGTTAGATTCAAGACTCGAACTAAAACTATTAGATATTTCTAGCTTGATAAAATTCTAGTATAGTTGCTATATTATGCAAGCAATTACTTCTTTCTATTTTTACTTTTTCCGAAAATCATCTACTTTTTGATCAAGTTTCCGTACATGGGGCGTGGCGTTTCTGTTCCAACGATAGTTGATGTGCCTCCTCGTGAATCACCTGAGCATCACTACGGGCAACGTGGCAAAGCAGAAGTCGATTGTGCGCTACATATGTAGCTACTAGGGTAGTTCTTTATAGCTACTGTGTAAATAAGTTGAGAATCGTATCAGTTGAAGTTCTTCTCATGGAAATTGTTTTCGTTCCCAAGTTTGTAGAGAAGTGGAAATTGAAGGATTTGTTTTTCTTCCGGAGCTCGTCCAAAGGGCGATCACCCAAGTATTCGGTTTCGAAAAAGAAGAGCCAAGAATGGGACGGGACGAAATTAAGTTTTCGGTTGATCGAGAGCGGGGTTGGAGAGCCGATAGAAGGGCGGAGGATGAGGGGTGAAATGGAGGTGGGGTGGAAGACCACCTTGCCCTACAAGCACGGGCTCCTCGCTGGTTGCTTGGGCTCCAACATTCCGATCATCGATGACGTGGCGGAGCATAGGTCCATAGCGCGTTATTGAGATTGTTTTTATCTTCAAGATTCGAACTAAAACTATTAGTATTATAGAAAAATGATAGCTATTATTAGATAATTGTGGCTGGATAGAGTAATAGTATAGTTGCTATATTATGTAAGTAATTAGTTCTTTCTTTTTTTCCTCACGAAAATCATCACCTTTTTTGATCAAGTTTCAGTACATGAGGCGTGATGATTCTGTTCCGACGATAGTTGTTAGCACTCACGTGCCTCCTCCGAATTATGTGAATCTTTATGGGCAAACTGGCAAAACAGAAGTTGATTGTGTGCGGACATGTTGTGAAAACTTGAAGATCCGAGCTGAAACTTATTTTATAGAAAAATTATTTAGTATTAAAATTTGACAGTTCGATAGACTACTAAGTGTAGTTCTTTGTAGCAACTACGTTAGTAATTACTTGTATTTATTTTCCCCTTTTCTAGAAGAATTCCCATGCGTCGCATATGGCTCTTTCCTTGATATGATGAGAGGAAGTAAACAATCTAAATAAAACCAAATACGTATTACACAACCTCACTCCTGAACGTAAAACAAGATCACTACAACTCAAATACCATTAGCCACAATTCAGGATTTTCCTTGATTCTGACAAGGTTACGTAAATCGGCTCTGAGTGGATATGGTTCTGAAAACTATTACCTGGCTTCGAAATCAACACGTTGTGAGAAACATAATGAGTTCAGCTAGGAGCTTCTTCTTCTGTATGTGATATCCTCACTCTTACAAAGGCGGGAGAGAAACACAAATTCAGTTTTAGAAAAGCACTGTCCTTTAGGAACCTACCAAAAGTAATTCCACTGTTTTAAAAAACAATCATCAATAGCAAGATCAGAAGTGACCATAGAAGCTTTCTCACAAAGTTTCATTGTTCTGAGTTTCGAAAACACAAATGAGATGAAAAAGGCAACAAAACATTCTGAAAACTTAAGACACTTAAAATGTACATTTGATAAATATATATATTGGTGGTGAGCCTTTGACATGAAAAGCCAAACCAAACCAAGCAACAGTCATTTTAGCACTTCTAATGTTGATCTTATGTTAAACTTGAAAGTCCTTTGGAAAAGTGCTTTTGAATTCATAAAAAAGGGGAAGTCCTTAAACCCCAATACAGAGACTCTAAGCTCTGGTAAGTTACTGTCAATGTAGTCCTCTACGATTCCCCCGTAAAAAATAAAAATTGGCGGAAAAGAGTTACCAGATAAGCAGAGTTTCCGTACGTACCAGTATGCATAAATTTGGTATCTAGCATTATTCATATGTTGGCAACGATAATTTGATGTAAAAGCCTAAAAAAATCTTTCTATTCGTTGCAATCCAGTGCTATAGGATTGTCCGAAAGCCTCCAATCTAGCTTCAAAAAACAAAATTTGAATTTTAATTATGTTGAGCACAATTGTTCAGGAATGATAATTTTCTAACTGAATTTAAGATGATAACACAAGGGGGATCATTAAAATGAGAATTTTCTTACTATATATATATATATATATATATATATATATTATACTACAAATTGGGTAAGTGCCAATAGATTACACTACTAATTTCAGAAGAAGATTCCAATTCTTAAAAAAAATAAAATAAATAATAATAATAATAATCAAGAAAATTATCAAAGGCGTAGAATTTTCATCACTGATTCTAGTGTTTCCCTCGATTTTTCCAAATTAGAAAATATAATGAAAATCGAACTAAATCAAAAGCGTCAAACGAATATCTCTTATGAATAATTACACTGTATCCTAACCGTTATTTATGAATTGATAGACGAATCTCCCCGATTGAAAATAGATATACACAAATATAGTTCAAGATATTGATATGGAGATCAAAGGTACCTGCAGAGAGTGAGAGAGAGAGAGAGAGAGAGACTTGTAACTTAAGAGCATTCACACCGAACTTGAGTAAATTCATTTTTTTATTTTTTAAATTTTTTTCTAAAATTGCAATAGTAATATTTTTAAATGATAATATTATTATTTATCATTTTTCTATCAATAAATAATTTTTTTAGCCAATATATAAAATATACACCAATATGTTCGAAAAATATTTTTAAAATTTTTATATTTATATATTATCAAATTAATTGTGTAGAAAAATTAATTTTAGAAAAATTGAAAATGGTCAATTTTTATTTTTAAGAAAAATGAGTTTTTAGAAATCGAGATTTAGAAAGTTAATGAAAAATGCTGATGTGAATGGTCCAATGGAGAAACACTTAGATGGTAGAAAGAGAGGGGAGAGAGAGGCTAGCTATGGGGCAAGACTTCGGTACAATTCAATACAATTTGTCACAATTTGTCACATTTCATCATAATTCATTTCTAATAAAATCATTTGTAATGTTATATATTTCAGCACAATTCGTCATAATTTATCACAATTCATCTTCAATAAAAACATTTGTAATATGTAATATATTTCACCACAATTCATTACAGTTAATTAAAATTCATCATAATTCATCAAGTTAATATTGATAATATTTGACTTATTTGAGTGGCTAAGATTAAATCTTACACCTGCACTAAACTATAAGGGAGTGACATATGGGTCCACTTGTACCAAAGTGATGCCCCTCGTTATGTCACTAACAGGATTGATTACGTGAATTGATTAGTATTATATTTTAATTTTATTTAGAGGTAAAATTGGAATAAAAGAATGAGAAGGTAAAATTGGAATAAAAATATTTAAAACATCCCAATACTTTTATAGTAAAGAATAGATAAACTGCGTTCCAGCCAAATTTCACTTCATGGGGGTACGATGATTCGATACCGACAATAGTTGTTGGCACTGATACGTTTGCTCGGGCTTCAACCTCCCGGGTGTCTATTATGTGGCTAAGCATAAGTCCATAGTATGTATGTGACATTGTGTTAAAGAATTTTCTTGGAAAATATTATTGTCATTAGCCTTTTAGCAATAGATAAAGTTCAAGTGTAGTGTTTTGTTGTCATTAGGTGATTAATTACTTTTATGGAACTCGTCAATGCTTTATTCGAGTTTCACCTAGCTAAGAATTTTCTTGGAAAATATTAATCGAATGCACATAACGTTTTGGGATTGGAATTGATAATGAGAAACTAAAATCACATTTAGACTTTTGTAATGGGTGATGGATCAACATATGTTATTTTGGTCAAAGACAGTCTATGTCACAATTTGACTCAGAATTTGGTTATGATGTGTTTTCTATCTGAGTTAAAAACTATTTTGGGGTGTTTTCCCTATCATTTGATGGGTATCCTGTCGGTACACATTGGATGGTTATTTGTCCTATGTCCATAATATGGTATTCTAACAGGAGAGGTATATGCGTTATCTCTTATCGATCTTGAAAATAAGTATGCAGAAGGACCATTACAAGGAGAATTATCATACTTCTTGATCGACAAAATATCGTAGTGAATTAGAAAGTTGTTCCAATGAAAATGTTATTGGAAAAAGAAACTTATTTCCAATCAAAATATATCAGGTCAAGATTTAAAGTGATATAGGGAGCTTGTTCTCAGTAAATCTCACCATTTGTTATAACTAGCCCTACCCATTAGGAGTGGCAAGGGTACCCGTAAAATATTATCATATTATAATCATTACCATTTTGTGAACCAAAAAACCAAACCCATCCCAAATCAGTTTATATTTGTTTGTTAAAAACCAAAACCACTATATTTAATAGCCGGGTACCCATTTTCAAATCGTTTACCATGTAGTTAGAATAAGATCTATAACACAATATTTATTTACAACATGTTTAATGTTAAATGTTTTTTGTACCTTATCTAAATAAAAGTGAAATAATGATTCTATATCTAGATAAAACTAAAACTAAACAGATGTATATTATAATGAAATCAATAAAAATAATAACGTATATGCCTAAAACAAGTCTAAATATCATACTATAAATAAACGGGTACGGTAATCGAGTTGATACCCACAGCTATAATACTAAAACCATACCAAACCCTATTGGTTATCAAATTTTCATATCATATCCATCCAAAAACTATCATGATGTCTTAAATGAACTTTAATCGATTTCGGACTGATCGGGTATCTCCAAAAATCCACTCCTTTGCCATCCCGGCTACCGATGAGATGCATTTATCCATGCGCGGATTATATGGAAAGGATTTCCACTATTAAATTTTAGACCTATCTTAGACATTCATCGCGAGATTTTAGTGTGTGAGCATTAATTTTTTTAGATTTCCACTATTATCCATGAAATTGCTTTTTCTTTAGATTTTTTTGCTGTTTTAACATTTGATTTAATATTTTAAAATTTACTTTTTGATTCTCCTAAACCTATGTGCAAACCTAAATGTGATTATTATTTATAGATTGAGGGAATATGCCTTTATGCACTATTTCGACTTAAATTTTTATTTTATTTTATTTTATTGCACCAAAAGAACTTAATGTAAATAAAATAAAATAAAATAATACATGGTTAAGACAATTCTGAATAACTTCCTCCCTTTATGAATAATGGATCCAATTTTTTGTTTGGGACGTTCAAAAATAATTATTCATTTCTATTTTTAGATGTGTGATGATTACAAATTTTAAATATATTTTCATTTTTGTCCCCTCATCATTATGAATGAAGTAAATAAGATAAAATAAATAATGGCAAATTGGTAACGTATACTCTATTCAAAATTTGAAAAACCATGTGACCAACCTGACCAGGAGTAGTCCGGAGCATTAGTTAAAGTAAACCTGTTTATTACATCGGTATTTTTAATTTTAAATTTATTACACAATTGATATATAAAGCTATAAATTAAGAAGAAATGTCTAAAATAATTAAGTATGTCAAATAACAACAACAAAACTAAAATAAAAACAATCACAACCCAAGCAAATCCAAATAGCGAGCTTTGGTGTTTGCACAATACACATCAATCTACGATGTGGCTGTCTCTACACCTACAACCTATACCTACAATATTTGGTGGGGACTCAGAAACACAACTCGACAATATAAGTAAATATGCATGCAATGTGAATCTATGTCTCATCAATGGTTATAATATTTAGTGCATCTTTTATTATTTACTTTAATGGCTTTAGGTCTTAAGTAAGTAAATACCATAACCACCATTATCGGTTCCAAAACTAAACACACTAGATGTATCAATTTCCTATATAATTATATTTAAATATCACTCGCATCCAAGGACCAACAATATATATTACTACGCGATCCACAATTATGACATACTCTCATCAATAATTTTACAATTGGACGTTTCTTTTGTTATTCGATATATTCTCAAAATAAGTAAAACTATACTTTAAAAGCATAATCTTAAGAAAATGAACCATGCTCTTGCGCCTAGAACTGTCAAAAATATTACAAATGACATCTTGTTTGCAAAAACTTAAGGTTGGAAATTCTATCGTCGGAAAACGAATATTTCGATTACTGAAAAGAATATTCTGGCAGTCATGTCACCGACTTGTCATCGCCACATCACCGCTACATCAACATCCAAACGAATCATGGACCGCCACGTGACAGTCAATGCCACATGGCAAAAGTTGACCCAACTGTTGAGAAGAAAGTGATGTCAGCATTTACGTCATTCCTATTATTTAATTATTTTATGTAATACCTAACTTTCATATCTTAAATTATTTTTTCAGATTCGATTTTTGGTACGGGTTATAACGAGATGCCGGTCATTTCAAGATCAATATTGTATATATTTTAATAATCACAACATGCATTTTTCTATTTTCTAAGTACAATTGCTTTTAAATTATAGAGAAGATAGATTTCACAATTAACTTAAATGGTACAAATAAATTATACCATACATCGGGTATATTAATGTAATGTTGAATAGATAACATTAGCACTCCTTAGCGGAATTTTCTTCAAAATAGGTACAGCTCGAATAACGTATATACTAAGGCAAGACTTGGTTATATTATTTTTGGGGGTTATTGCGTTTGTTTTTATGGGGTGTTATTATGAGGTAGGTGGTAGCACCCCACCGACACTACTTTTTATTATTAGCAAATGTTAACCTGCAAAACGTGCATTTAAAAAAATTATTTAATAATAATATTATATATTAACATAAGAGTAAAAAGTTATTTCAAATATTTTTTTATTAAAAATAAAAAGATTGTAAATATCACCACATAGACCAACATAAATAGTTGATTATAAAATAAATCACCATAAACATTTTATTATTATATTGTACTATTCACATATTATATTTATAAATTTTGAATTTCTGAAATATATTCAATTCATTGTGTAATTATATAAATAATTGAGACTCTTCCAATTATATATGCACGAGTTTATACGAAACTAATAGTTGAATTATATAATAGCTAACATGTTTCTCATAATATACTGTGGTTGAGGCTATTGTTAAATAAGTATTGAATATAATTCGTATTATTATAATCTATTTAAATCTATCTTTTACTAATTTAATAATCACTAACTTAAATATAACAATATTATCTTTTAACAATATGATCCATATTACTGTAATTTATTTGAATCTACAATTTAAATATTCAAATATATAATATTATCTCTTAATAAAAAATGTGCAAATTAATATTAATTAAATTACAATTTTGGACATAATGGTTATTGATAAAACTAATTATTGAATTATATAATAACTAACATCCCTAAGATAATATAATATCGATGAGGTAATTATTAAATAAATATTAAATATAATTCGTATTCTTATAATCTATTTAAATCTATCTTGTACTAATTTAATAATCACTAACTTAAATATAGCAGTATTATCTTTTAAAAATATGAAACGTAATTTATTTGAATCTATCTTTAGTTAATTTGATAATCATCAATTAAAATTTTTAAAAATATAATATTATCTCTTAATAAAAAATGTACAAATTAAGATTAATTAAATTACAATTTTGGACAAAATGGTTATTGCTATAAAATTATAAGGTGAAGGGCATTATTGGAACGAAAAGTGTATGAAACACTTTATGGAGTTGGTATTTTTTAAAGAGTAATTAGATAAATTATTATTATTATTATTATTTACAAGTTATCACAAGTTAGTTTTGTAATTTCTCTTAATGCTGATGAAAACGTCAATATTATTTACAGACAAAGTAATTTTTATGCATGTATTGCGTGTGCAATTTTGCATCACATAGTTCAACTAAACAAATTAAGTTCTCATACCACACATATGCAGATACTACTTTATATAGGCAATTATAGGCATGTCAAAAGTCATACAACTCTAAGTCATTCACCTGTAAGTCATACAAGTTAATGACATACAAGTTAATGAGAATGATGTCTATGATGTATATTTAGTGAAAAATTATACTGATAAACGTGAAAGGTGAAATCAAATTGGCTACGGAATCCAAGATCCAATGCGTGTCCATATGCAGACATGTGACTGTGTGTAGATATGTGTGTGGTCACATAACAGTATATATGCGTAGAGGTTTAAAAAATATTTTTGAAATGTTCCAATTATTTCAAAACCTGTGAAACTATAGTTACGTCAAAAAAAATATTTTAAGAACTTAGTTTTGAAATATGGATACAATTTTGATAAAAAGTTAATTTTTGAAATAGGAACTAAAGAATTAATGGTTTCAAAATAATTCAATATTTTAAGTTTTTGAATTTTAATTCTTAAGAAAAAGAAAAAGATTTGAAATAAGTTTTTAGGGGTCAAGCTTCCAGTTTTTGACAAGGAT
>MKEJ01093973.1:0-14964 GCA_001753735.1 Embelia ribes
ATATATATATATATAATAACTATTATTATAATGATCATGATAGGGACTTGACATGTACTCGTTATCACTTTCTTCAATCATGCTGGAGAATGAACGATGGAGACATTTAATTATATTCCTCTTTTTTTTTTTTTTTGTTACTTATATATTTATAAATTTTATTTGTTGAGAATGGCCCTTGAACGTGGTAGATCATAACCGGAACTACAGTTTGGTGTTTTAGGTTTGTAACGATTACCAAACTCTGTGTAATTTTTTCAAGTTTCGAACTTGTGTGATAGTTATTATAAAGTCATTATAATAGAATATTTGTACTGACAATTATTTTCATTACTAGTTTTTTCGCATGGAAATGATTTTTGGAATTAATGAAAACCTTCGAAACTGCACATTATTCCCATATGTATAGTATTAATTTACACTTTATGGCATAATAAAAGGGATTAAATTATTTTTCCTACACTTGCTAGTAGTATATTTGGAGACCTTGGGATATATATAACCAACATCGTGTCATAACATGAATTTGTATCATAAAAAAAGAGGGGCTTCATTTTTTATTTTTAATTTTCTGGATATGCACAAATTTATACACGCAACTCAACTAATTTTTAATTAGCTATTGACTTGCGACTCTTTCTATTTCTTATCACACCAGACAACTACCTTGGCATAGATCCTATAAGATCCCAAAGAATGCTTGCTATTTAACCAAACTTATAAAATATAATTTGTAAACTATTTGGAACTCTAATCAAGTTTCCATTACCTGACAAATCTCTTTAGGCCATATTTGTTTGCACCATTTGGAGGTCTGAAGGTGCCCATAATTTCGAAATCCAATTACTTTGGTTCCATTCAAAACTTGGAAAAGCAAAAACTTATAGGGCTAGAAATGTTAAATCGACATGCCTGCGAGTTTAGAATCTATGACCAAACCAAGCATGATAGCGAAAATCCGATTGTATCACTCTGTTTTTAGGCTTTCATTGGAAGATAACATTGTTCTCAGCGTGTGTCGCTTTAGAAGGCTCAAAACGAACACTACTAATAGACCTGCTGTCAGGGACAAGAAAGAGGATCAAGCTCAAGCTGTTCCTACTGCTACACGCAAAGTTCAGATAGATACACGACGATGATTAATCTTGACAAGGTCTCAACCTTTATTCAACTAATTCATATTGTTGTATCGGGTTTGATAGGACTGTAACTAGGTTTTGAATTGTTGGCCAATAGTAGGAGGATATGGTACGTACATTCCGAATCTTATTATTCTAAGAGTTGTTCTACCTTTTCGTGGGACGATATCGGAAAATGTTTCTACCTTTCCTCTTCATGTACAGAGATTCCCTTCATATTTTTTCTCCGCACATGTAATTTCCTACATACGACCAATGGAATAATGTCAAATAGGAGAAAATATACGGCTGAATAAAAAAAAAAAGAGAAAATTTATCACTTCTAATCGTGAAATATATCAGATTTTGTAAAACCTGAAAAAGGTGGAATAAGCTTCTAATCAACATAGATGAAATCCCGAGAACTACTTGGGAGAGAGTCCAGTTGCTTAAATGGAAAAGAAGCTTAAACAATTATCTCGTCACGTGCATATTACACGTCTAATCTAAACAGAATGTGTAGCCTAAAGGATCAGATCATCTTTCTTTCATTAAACGGGTTCACGCCCAAGCTTAGCAAAACCAAGCTCACCTCAACTCTATTTTTTCCGCCTGCTGGCCACAGAATTTGGTCTAACTGTCAGAATTAACAAAAATAACATAAGAGGAACCAACATCACATCATTTCACGGTTGCCATAATATGCACACAAGTTTTGTTTTAAAATAGAACATTTCTATTTCCCAGTGGGAAGTTCTTCCGAGGGTTCTAACTAACAATATCCTAATTACTTAAATATCAGTACTTTCCAATCTACAACAATGGCTAACCAGTTAACTTCATCCAAATAAGAACAATATTCACAATTTCACACCACCTTAAAGACCTAAGTTAGAACCCCGGAAGAAGTACCAAAAGAGCGACAAATTATACCTAGCAACATAATTCTTAATCAAGGATCAACTTTTGCACCCTCTTTTTCACCCTCAGGGGAAGAGTCTAGGCGCAGTCTTTTAGCAGGCTGCTGTTCATCCGATTCAGGCAACATAATATCACCGGTTCTTTTTGCAACAAGTTGCTTGTCTGATTCCAAAACCAACTCATCCTCAGTGGAGTCCTTGCCAATTCTATCCACATCCAGCATCCCATCTGTTTCTGAAAGCAAAACTTCTGAAACTGTTTCTGAACCCTGTTGCTCAGCAGTTTCGGCCTTATCAGTCCTCTCCAAACCTAGCATCCCATTTGTTTCTGAAACCAAAATTTCGGAAACTGCTTCTGAACCCTGTTGTTCATCAGTTTCGGAAGGTAAAGTCTCACGAACTACATCAATGTCTGCACAAGTAACATCCCCATTTTCTTGGGCATTGCAATGCTGCTGGGATGCAAACTCAGGAAGCATTAAACTACCAAGATCATTATCTGCAGTGCCATGAGAATTTAGAATTTGATCACCTGACTGAAACCCTGCAACATCAAGCATCTGATTAGGAGCAGATGTAGGATTTTCTGCCGAAGGAGATCTTGGTTCGTCAAATCTCTCTTCTATGACGAGAGTATTTTCAAGTGAGTTACTTTTCTGGATCTCAGCTTCCGAAGAATTACCAGACCCACCGATTGATGTTTCTGGATATTCTCTAAAATCATCATGCTCAGCTTTGCGAATATCTGCACAACCTGGGTTGATATTTGACTGGGTATAAACAAATTGTCCACAAGCTTCCACTTCCTGCTCAAGGAAACATCAAAGACAACTTTTCAATAAACAATACAAATTTCTTAACCAAAACCTAATTTACATGAACATACACGAAAGTAAAATTAATCTTTTTATTTGCCAAATCTGTGGAATAGGTCACTAAATTCAGGTAGTCCAATGAACAGCACTTCCAAAAAGATTATCCTTAAAAACTGAACCAATCAACATTTGACATCACCTATGTGGCTTGTTAGATAGTAATATATCGTGAAATGTAGTCCAGCCATGCACTGAGTAGTGTAATACTGTCGCACACTTGGCAGATACACAAGAGAAAGGGTTAATGTGACTATCATGTCCCCAGGCCAATCATATTTCAAAATATTTGGCAGCACCATGTCATCATGATCACATGGTGCTCTGGTTGGGTGCTCATAAGTTTGTTTCCGATCTAGTTCATCTTCCCACAAGTTGTTAACAAAAACAGATTTTGAAAACATCTCTTTACAAGCATCTCTACAAATTAGCTCAAATTTTCAAAAAGAAAAAGAAATTTTAAAAACAATAGAAAAAAATTGTACATAAATACTTGTTGAACAATAGCGCTTGTCGAGGATATTATTAGATTCACTATAAATTTGTATCTTCACATATTAGGCAAGATTGTATCTTATTATTTCACAGTTTTATTGTGGAACAAATATCCCATCTCTACAAATTGAGGTTTTCATATTGTATTCCCTGAGTCAGTAAGGAAAATAGCGTCTATCATCCTCAGATTATTCTGTACCCTTATTAAGCCTCCGATGCAAGATCCAATCACAATGGCAATGGAGTTTTCATAGAACTTGCTAAAACTATAAGAATCAGATTTCTTTCCGCAAACTAAGCATTCATAATTATGCTTCACATGTTAAAGAGAAAATTTAAGTATATTTGTTCATTCAGTGATAAACTGGAAAAGTACCTCCATATGTCCCATGGCACCAAAAGTCGCTGCTTGGTCAAACATTTGACATTGTACATCAAGAAATGGTTCAGCACTAGCCCCTGCCTCCATAAACTCCCTCAAAACTAAGCTCGAATCACCACCATTTTGCGAAGAGGCCGTCTGTAATAAAGTGATCTCAATCCCCTTGCTAGATTGAGAACTAGATAAATTACCATGAACACTCTTTGAAGGACTGCATCTCTTGGAAATGAACTCCAAATTGTTTTCAATTGCATTATTATTAGCAGGGTCGTCCGAGGCACAAGGCTGGCTACTGCAAGCAGCTGGAGCATCTTCTCCTTCCAAAATTTTACAGATAAGCCTTTGAATGTAAGCACGCTTCAAACAAGGCTCTTCTGGCCGAAACCAATCAAAATTGAGCTGTAGAATTAAGCATAAAATAATGATGAGAAAAAGGTGGCACTAAAACAGTGATGAACACAGAATAAACAATCAGAACTTGTAGTTCATAGAATACTTGGTCAAATCCAGATTCCACTCGGCAATTAATTATCAGCAAAAGCAAAATAATAAGACGAAAGAGAAGCAAATAAAGAAAGAGAAAATATGGCAACTCACAAATTTGGAATAATGTGTTATCTTCGATGGGCTGAAGTTAAGTGGGGCTTCCTCCAAAAAGCGTTCAACATAATGGAGCAAGAAAAGACCACAGTCATATGCATTTGGCTGCTGTGGTAGCTGCAGAGAGCAAATTAGGAACATTACAAATTCTTTCTACTGACTCCTTAAGAAAACACATGCACGGACACTACAAAGACTGATAACCGGGGTTTTCGCAAAACTTTCCAAAGACACACAAACATTACCATTCAATAAATATTGATATTATCTAAATGTTCTGCATGAAGGCTACAGATTCAAGTACAGCCTTTAACTAGATAGTAAACCAAAAAATAAGGTAATGAAATATTCAAGAGGCAAATCAATTCAAAACATACAACTTATGGTATTTGCATCCTAGTTTAGAGAACTAATTATGTCCTAAATGACATAGCTGTCCATGCAATCGATATACTTGCATCAAAATACATGCTATACTAGACAATAAATATTGCTAAAAAGCAACAGTAAACCTCAAGAGAGACGAAGCGAAAATTTAAAAACTTTGCGGACATATCCTCCAATGCGTCTTTGTTCTTCTCTTTCCATTCCTCCCATAGATAGCTGCAGAATCAATTAAAAAAATCATCAAAATAACTTGGTACTTAATAGCAAATAGCTGGAAAACATAATTCAAACAAAGGATAAAAGCTTTTTTGTATAAGCTTTAAATGGGAAATTGAGAAATAACCGTTCGAGAATAGAACCCACAGCATGAGGCAAAACTACAACATTACCTTTGGACTATATCTTTGAGAACAGTGTGACTTCCCTTCATAGAATCCATATGCAATATGCATGGTACCTTAAGAGACTCCCCCACATCTCCATCTGTTAAAACATCATGTACACAGTAGCGAAAGCTTAGCCACTTAAGACCTTAAAAGGAAGATGTTCAGATATAGCAACAACTTACCTTGTAACTTAGTAACTTCACCAGGATGGCATATTACAACTAAACTCCAGTGGTAACTGTCAAATAAGAAAAAATACATGCGCAGATAAGCATTTATTTTTCAAATTCAGATAAATGCACACTTACAAGGTGACTTCTTTACATGCGCAAATGATACGTCGGCTTGTGTCTTACCTGTAGTTTACAGGAATGAAGACATAATCCTTTTCAAAAAGATTCACTTTTCTAGTCCATTTACGAACTCTTTGAAAGGCAGCCTTGCCTTCGAAAGAGCTACATGGATCTTTGTCAAGGTCAATCAGCTTGCGAAAGAAGAAACTGTTAAAAAAGTGAAATCTGTTCCTCTTCTCCAATGACATTTGATTTTTCAGATATCTGGCATCGATTAAAATGTCAGCAACATTAATAAGAAGTAGCCATCAATCATCACACGTAAAAGGAAAGAGAAAACGTAAGTAACATTAATAAGTAGCAGCTATCAATCATCACATGTAAAAGGAAAGGGAATGTGCATATCTATATTACGGTCTACATGGAAAACAGTTAAACATACATGGAAGGCCAAATACAATTTAACAGAAACAATCATTTGTATTTGCACTTCTGCATGCATTCTTTTATGCTGATTATTAACATTAGGGGTAATGATGAACTCGAACAACAAAATCCTTTGACTAAATTAGCTTGATAAACCTGCCGGCACTCTCTCAGCGCATGATCAAGATCCGCTCATTGATAATGTTGTACGTAAAAATTCACACAGAGAATGCTATGCTTAACAATTGATTCTCTCCTTCCTAAGAGACATTACATTAACTACTAGCTTTCATACTAGTATCAAGTATGTGTAATTCAAGTGCAAGTCCTCACGCTACCTCACATACTACACGTGTTGAAAATATACAACTCATGGAACAATCTGAGCCGATGCCAAACTCGAGTGATGCAAGGAAGAATCAACCCCATAGAAGCCCAATACTAACAATAACAGTCCTAGCAACCCGAACTGAGACAATTGAAGGCCGATTTTACCCAACTGTCATTCAAAAGGGGTCTGATCTTTGATGCAAAATCTAGCAAGTAATACAAGGCCACAAGTCTAAAAGAAACTCTGGTTTACATACAGTTAAAGGGAAAAAGGCAGGTCCAATGCAATTTATTTTAGGGAGAGGACTTGTCATTTCACCACTAAATAATTTGCTTTACTTTCAGTTAAAAGATAACCTGCTTCCCAAATACGATATGAAAATAAACAACACAAGGAATAATGGAAATGAACGTACTTGATATAGAAGTCAATGATTGTATCGTTAACAAAGATGTCCGGTTGTAACAAATCAACATCTCTCTTACTGATTGAGACCGCATCTGGGTCACCCTTAGGATAGATGACTTCATCAAAAAACTCAACAAAACTGCAACATTTGACAGTTAAGAGACGCTGTAAATAAATTTAGCATAACAAATCGCAGAAATTTCCATGTTACAGATGGCATAGTTAGTAAAATACGAGATGGAAAAAGGTTTGTTACACGGACAAATTTAATACGGCTTCTTGTGCTTAAAAAATGTTAAAAAAATTCTGCTTCATATAATTTATGTTCTAAAATTCTGATATATTATTTTTTATTTAAAAATATTTTTTCAGAAGTTTACAACAGGAAAATGGCTAAAAACGTGAATTATACGTGTATTAACGGAATGTGTAAAAGTACCGAGTATTTTTCATTAAGTTCCATATCTATTCGGAAAACAAAAGTTTTTTCCAATTATGCATGCATACAGGCATTAATAGGCAATAGTTCCGAGTATTTACTAACTACAATAGATGGATCTAAGACAACACTGATGAGAACAAAAGTGCATCATTCATTTTTCTGAAGTTCAATAATAGAATTAGCTTCCTGATAGCAACTCAGAAAAAGAATATCCAGCCATTGAAAAAAAATGGTAGGAGGAATGAAGTAAATATAAAAACATGAGCATGTGCAAAAGCAGCAAAATGCAGGATAAGGGTGACATGAGGTAGAGAGTCTGCATTTCAAGGGCATGTGACGAAGGCAAGAACATTCACTCACTTGGGAAAATAAGATTTCCTCCAAATGCCTTCCCCATTTGTTCCTAATAAAATCTGTCCATCCCTCTCTGTTTCAGTACTACAAAGAAATAGCAAAGGACTGACAGTGAGGAATTTGAACTGATAAGTAGATGACATACAACCACAACTGTGCCAACACAAAACAAAAGTCACCAATGGAAGATATTATTCCAATGATCATTCTTTTCTCTTGAAGAAACATAGCCCATGTAACTTTACTCAGAAATTGCAAAAGCTTTCCACTATCAACTAGGTATGATTTCAAAACTTCCAAGTAAAATTCGAAGACAAAAGAATAGAACAATCCGAGAAGCATAAGCTCATATGGAGAAGACGATCTGTGTAAAGAAATATAAGCCCATAAAGATGACCCTCAACTATTTACTGCAAACCCAAAAATTATACAAATGTACTGAGCAGCATTCTAATTTAACAGATGGTCTATATATCTAACAATACACACTGACATCATTTCGATATTGGGAAATAAATCCTTTACTAACTAGTTGAACAACAAACATGAAAGTCAACCAGCATAAACTGGAACCATAATCTAGGACTTCGTACCAAAAAGGAAACAAATGTCAATTGCTATAATCACAAACAGAAACATAAGCAGCGAATACTTTGCAACCTATATTACTTACTCGACCACAACATTCCATAGAGCTTTATATCTCATATCCAAAGACATAATTTCTTCCTGTTTCTCAGGCCAGTTCACGTCAGCAACAGCAAACTGCATCTCTTCAACTACTAGTTGAAGTTTCACAGAGAACAGAAAAAAATATAAATACAGTAAAAGATAAAAGGAAGAAATCCAATTTACGCTCATAAATATATAGGAAACAAAGATGAGTTGACTTTTGGAAAGAAAATACGAAGAAAGGAAAAGACTGTTTCGACAGAACTTGATCGGGAGCATAAAGATGCATAACACGGATTTAGACTAGCTTAGGAAACATTCTGATTAAGCTGCATGAACAGTTTTTTCCTTTTCCCCAAACAAGTAGATCAAGCTGAAACAAGAAGGGATACAAATCAAAAGCTGGGCACAAAAGCTGCTTCACTTCCTCTAAAAGAACTCGAATATGATAGCAAGTTGAATATCTTTACACCTGTTAACACAAACTGGACCAGTCTTTCTAATATTTATCATAAAAATATTCAAAATACTGCAACCAGTGAACAAAAGGTTTAAACCCATGAAATTAACAAGCATGCCACTCTAACCTTGCAGACCACTTTAAGCATGAACCACTAATTCAAAACTCCAATTTAGGAAAGCTACAAATTATTGAAAACTTAACAAACAAAAGAATTTCTCCATAAAAAAAGAACTCCTTTACTCTCACTTACACAGAACGCCAGAATATAACAATATGTTCCACCTTGCAGCACATGCAAAAGGGCAAAACCAATTACATGTACTCTAATCTTCTTTCTCAGATTTTCAAAAGTGTGCAACAGTCAAAACCCACAACAAATATAAGAACAGGAAAAACACGTGAACTGAAACCTATTAACAAAAAAAATGTGACTCAAGAGAGTTTAATGGTATGACCAACGTGCACTAACCTAAAAGTTCTGCATCTTTCATCAGCACTCGAAGCTTTACCATAGCTATTTCAAGCTGCACAGTAAGAAATAATTATTTCTCTCAAGCACATAAAAACTTATAAAGAAAGTTGGCAGCAAAAAGCTATGGAACT
The DNA here is from genome assembly GCA_001753735.1 of Embelia ribes. Lineage (NCBI taxonomy): Eukaryota > Viridiplantae > Streptophyta > Magnoliopsida > Ericales > Primulaceae > Embelia > Embelia ribes. The sequence continues at coordinate 9,153 of MKEJ01093973.1, forward strand.
CACCCTCTTGGACCACTGCGATTGGATATCAATAATATCTTCTATTTTCCATTCAAACCTAGACGGTCCTTGATCCCCATGGGTAGCAGAATCCTTAAGTTTCATGCTTTCTTTGGAAAAAATCAAAACAGACTCCGGACTATATCTACCCTGGTATATAATGTAATCAGGACAAACAAGTGCCATATTCCTATTGCCCTGCCAGACACAAAACCACAAATCACAACGGAAGGAAGATGATGCAGGCTATGCAGCAGCCCAGGAACTGATAAAACAGATTCCAAAAGACATGTAAAAATAAGATAAAATTGAAATTTGAAAGTAGGTTACAACTTGCATTAATGGCTTTTCCCACGATATATTTACATCAATAGTTATTATAACTGTACAGAAAGTAATAAACTAGTCTCCAACCTATTGCATACATATTTTAGACACTGAATTACGAAGAAGGGAGAAACTTTTTTGGTAAAAATAAAGTATGAACAGTCTTCGTGATAAACAATATACCGCCAGGTCTAGAAAAAGTCTCGCAATATCTAATTCCAATATCGTCTTGTTGTCCTTGAAAGCAAATCAATATTAAGTCCCCAACCCCCAGCAAACCATCTTGTTGTGTGCTAAGCAACTAATGTAAAAGAACAAAGTAGAAGCAATACAACGAACCAACATGAATGAAGGTTATTACCAGTTGTTGCACAAAATCAAAGCAACCGTCGGGTGATGATTCATGCCCCCCTAATGGAACTGTGAAAACAATGTAACTAACAATGAAAAAGTCGAGACATATTTTGCAGTTGTCGGCATATTGTACAAACTGAGATTGAGGGACGGAAGAACTTATAAATACCATAGTCCCCAGAAATGTAAGAAGAGCTCGATGGAGAACTCTCGACTGGGCTTTCATTTGCACCTGCAAACACATCTTCTGCTTCATCCTGCAATGTTTCGCATTACGTGATTTTTTTGTTGCCCAAACATATATTCAAAACTCTAGGCATTAGAAACAAGAATTTTGAAGACGAGTTATTACACTAGACTTAGATTCTGGAAGGGAAAAATTCAAATGCTCGTCCATGGGCGCAGTTGCTTCAGCGCTTAATACCCTTGGTTCCAATTGCTCACAGATACCATCAGGTCTAAGTTCACTTGATATAAATTGCTGATTTTCAAGTCTTGAGAAATTAAGCAGCAAATCACCATTTAAAGAAGACATTTTTTCAGTTCCAAAATCTCCTGTGATGAAAGAGATATCTGAGAAAGCACTCTAGCAAGATCATGGATGAGTTTATGAACACCGGGTACATGGAAAATTATACGTCACTTTTTGCCAAATTATAGGTACTTCAAGCATATAAAGTAATTTCCAAAAGAACAACAATGCAAGAAAGGTATCAATTCATCACAACGATAATATCACTGAGTAATAATTTTATTTCTTCAACAGGTAAGTTTTCAAATATAAAATGTAGTCTGATAAATAGACAAGACAGAAATTATAAGATCCAAAGGCACATAATACCCCGTCGTCAATATAATGGGTCATGTCATATGTTAAACTTAGACTAGCTTTTTGGGATAAGAACACTTTGCCCCCATGCACCTCATACATAATCTCTCTCCTTACCCCTCACACTTTAACAGATTTTCCAACTTACTGTCCACGTGGACACAGCGTTAAAAATTTGGACGTAAAGGAACATTCCCCCTTGAAGTCATGATATTAGGAGTCTATTAAGAGTTTTACATTCGTATCCCTTATATTAACCAAACAAACAGATTACAACATCCCTCTCAACTAATCAAAAGAATGTAACACCTTCAAAATGTACTTTTGAATCACTCTTGCAGCCTCTTAAGTGAGTTACTCTGTGATTATGGTGAAACTACATGATAATCAAACAAGACATGTTGGGGAAGTTGGGATATTGATTTTTATTCGATGGGCAAAGTGGAATAGGTGAAGGCGTAAATTAATCTAGAGGCTCTTAATTTATTCAACACTTGACATGTCATCTTTCCTCTGAATAACACACTAATGGCATTAATTATTGCGCAGGCTGGTAAATATGACACTTTAAAGTGCAGGGATAAAGTGAACCTAAATATTACTCTGATTATTGAGGAAGGCTTGATAGAAATTTTGGGATATTATTTCAATTTATGTTGGTGAAGGTGTAAATTCACAAAGAGACCCTTAATTTTACTTAAAACACTTTTGACATCATGCCTTTCCAATCAACAACACATGAATAGCATTAATTATCGTGCAGGCTAGTAAACATGTTATTTTCAAGAGCAGGTGTAAAGTGGGAGCCTGCGTGAACTGCAAGGGAAAGAGCGTGTACTTATTTAAAAAAGGTAATAGTAAGATAAATATGTGCAAATGGCTCGAGTTCTTCATAACCTCTTGTTGTAAAGGGTTCGCCCTTTCCTGGACAATTAACTTAATAATCACAAGACAACATTCTTTCCAACCTCTTCGCTCAAAAGGCAAGACAAGATATCAATCCTTTCTTTTTCTCTGTTAGTGTTCAAGAACAAAATACGGGGAAAATATGAGATCACAATGACATTCTAATCTAAAAACAAAGAGGAATATGCTGAAATTGTAAATGCCACAAACTTAAACGGATTGAACCTCAACAAACCTTATAAGTGGAAAAATTCAAAATCACGAAAATGGGAAATTTTGAGCCAAATCTTGTTCTTCCGAAAAAATGACAGTTGGGAAAGGAAAAAATAAAAAAGAATGGAATAGGAACAAAATCTAGAGAGCATGGCGAGTGTAATTGGTTGTTTCACTTGTTTCTCCCTCTCGATCAGAACAAATATGTTTATGAATTCTCTCTAGAAAACTAGAGGGGGATACAGCAAGAATCTCGGCAATCATAGCATATTCAGGTCCCAAATTGTGTTTTAATGACCGTCCTTGTGAGCTTCACAGAGGTTCATTTCAAGCAGCAACAATTTCTTAAGAAACTCAGACACGGGGTTATATCTGCTTAGTCCGTGCTCCCCCCAACCCCCTAACCCCCTTTGTCTCGCTTTTCTTTTAAAAACAACTACAATTAGCAGCGCTAAGAGACTTTTAGTTTGGCTGATTAAAAGGAAGTTGTGCCTACATATTGATGTGCATCACACAATCAATCTGGACATCTTTAGTTTTCAAGGACGGTATATTATTAAGAAATGATCAATGATACATAAATATTGCACTATAATAGGCATAAATATCAAAGAATGTTTTGAATTGAAAAGATTATCACCCAATCAGCTATTTACTTATTCTAACGCCCTCTTAAACCAATGCATATCACTACCGTCACCAAATTAGTTTGATTAGATGGCATTTGTCTAGGTCTACATTTAGAGCATTAGCTATTGTTTGCCTTTAAATGTTAGTTGTTGATAATCACAGGATTCCTCACACCCATCTTGTGCCAATAATGAGAAACATGCACCACATTATTTATTGCTCCTAAGAGGCTTGGTTTCATGGTAAGTAGAGTGTACCTCTTCTTTCTGTGTTCCACATTGAACTTCCAAAATTTGATTGCAATCACTGTTTGTTTGTATTGAGGTAGCTTATTAACATAACAATTATCCATGTCAAACCTAAAAATGTTTTTAGCCGCTGTAGCATGTTTTTAGCTGCCAGAGCATATAGATCGTGCCTTATCACTGTCCAAATCAAATGCTTCCAATTCTTGCCATTTTCCATGTTTTTAGTGTAATGGCATCTGTTTTCTTCTCTTTGAGATCCAACAAAGAAACAAATATTTCTTCTATTTGCCTTTCCTTTTGGACACAGTAAGGAGCAAATCAATGTCTTTTATCATCTTCCATCTCCCTCTACCTCTCATATATACCCATACACACACAAGTTATGTTTTACGAGCATATATAACTGTAAATATAGATCAGAAATGCTACTAGCTTAGGTTATGTTTTACAAACCCTTCTTCAAAAAAATACTAAAAAAGCAAGCACATCAATCATATCATATGAATAAATAGTAATCGTTCAAATACTCGAAAAAACCTCAGATACAAGTATATATAAGTGTAGTGAAAATCAGAAATACTACTAGCTTTCAATTTTCTACAAAATCAGGGTTATGTTTTTCCAATCCCAAATTAACAGCTTCTTCAATTGCTTCTTCTTTTTCAACCTAGTCTTAATCCCAAGAATTTTGGTCAGTTGAGGGGATGTTGGCTAAGGGGTGGGTTGACTAAGGGATACGTGCAACTCGAGGACTTCCTAGGAGATCACCCATCCTAGTACTGTTCTAGCCAAAGCACTCTATACCCAACGCGCAAAACGAGAACTTCCCAAGAGCTCATCCATCCTAGTACTATTCCCACCGAATCAATCTTAATTTCAGACTTTTGATGGGGATGGGATCCGGTTCATAAGTGTTGGTATAATTAGAGGGGGACCCAGAGTATACGAGTATAATATTCACAAGGGGCTGAACTATGTAAAAAAAATTATGCTAGACATTTAACACTAAAATTACAAATAAAAAATTTTACACTAAAAATTTTGATACTACAAATCATGGTGGGTTGTAACTCTCCCTAACAAACTCATAGGTTTATCCTATGGTATGATCGCACCATGAGATTGCTTGTTTTTGCTGGCCGACCGTCGCAAACTACCACGACCCTCCTTTATTCAGGCTTGGAACTGGCTATGTACTTACAAGAAATACATAATAAGAGTTTTTCAAAATATATATAACACCAGAAAAGCATAAATATCCTATAAATAAATATAATCAATCAGAAACTGAAAACACCAAAACTCATTCTCAAATACAATCATAGATGAGCGTGGATGCTATTACCTAACCATTTTCCACAAACTTAGGGTAATGTTTTAAGACCCCAAATCAGCAACTTCTCTAAAATAATAATGCTAGAAAGCACAGATACCCTATCAACAAATACAATCAATCAAATACATAAAATACCAAACCATTCTCAGGTATAATCATATATAAGTGTAGATGCTACCAGCATACCATTTTCCACCAACTCAAGGTTATGTTCTACAGCCCCAAATCGACAATTTCTTCAAAATAATATTAAACACCATAAATATCCTATCAATAAATCTAACTATTATTAAAAAAAACTTAAAACACCAAAACCCATACTCAAATACAATCATATACAAGTGTAGATACTAATAGCTCACCATATTCCACAAAAAGAGGGTCATGTGTTGTTAAAAATGCTCCCAGCGCTCGCCCGGGCGCCAAGGCAAGGTGAGGCCTGGGCATCTTAGAAACCTCCAGGTGAGGCGCCATTAAAAAGGCGCTACCTAGGCACTCGCCTAGGGTTACGTGCTGGTGTTTTAGGCTCTTAAGGCACTCGCCTTTTCAACATAAGGCACTAGACACAAATATTTTTAGAAAAACATGTCTCATTTGAAATGTTTTTATCGAACTTAAAAAAAAAAACTTTGATTTTGTCAATAAATCAAGATGAGAGAAGACGAATGGAGATGTAATATTTATTTGAGAACCGATATCAAGGTATTCTAACATCAAAGAGAGGAACTATATACTATACGCAAGCGCCTAAGGCGATGAAGGGCCCTAGGCTCCTAACCTAGAGCATTTAACAATACTGCTGAGAGTTATGTTTTACAAACCCAAATTAGCAGCTTCATCAAATAATATTATAAAATATAAATGGTTATCAATCTCTTACGAGACGCGAAACGATCATACGATACGATACGACTCAGAAGGTTTCCGTGTGTATCGTAGCTTTGTCTCTATTTTGACCAAATATCGGTC
>MKEJ01093979.1:0-12275 GCA_001753735.1 Embelia ribes
CGCTTTGACAATTCTTCTTCCAGATTTTTAATGACAGCTGAAGAATCTGTGCCATCAACTTGTGCTTTAGAGGTTGGTTGAGACCCAGATCTTGAATCCAACATGGACTCCCTCGTTTGAAGCGCTTCATTTAGTTGCGATTCAATGCTTTTCAGTTTAGCCTACAAGTGTGAAGCAACAAAGATATCAGCTGGTGCCAGCAATATTCAAAGGTTTCTTTCTAAGGGACATAAATATTTGGATCTCAAGAAATATATAACGAGATTTTGATATACAAAAATCCCACCCAAAAATTAGAAAGTGTTAGAAAACTATGACAGGATTACATTACTCAATAAGAAGCCTAACAAGGATTTTCATACGACAGTCGATGTATGACCAACCTGTAAATTTTGAATTGTTGAATCGTGTTGTTGTATTTGCACTTTTGCCTCTTGCTCCATGTGCAATAATTGAGCAACTTGGTTTCTGAGCTGAGCATTTTGATCCTTTTCTATTTTATGTTTCTCTACAAGCAAAATATTTTCCGACTGAAAAAAATAAGAGAACAAAGCACTTAGAAATGAGGCACAACATGTTCAGTGCATCAAAGAAAAGAACTACATCATTGGTTCCTTTTACACCACGAAAAGGTATTGACTGAGCTAATTTAGTGCATCAATCAAGAAAAATGTAAGTTCATTATGATGAAAGGCATGGCCACAAAAGATATCTACCCCTGTAGACTGATAGTACAAAATCCCATCACGGTTTGGGCAACAGAAGTGTTAAAAAACCATAAATTAACTATACACTTTTCCACGTAAAAAAAATTTAAATTATTCATTTTTTCATTTTTTTAATTGAATATGTTTTTATATTTTTTTTTTATAAAAACGGCATTTATTTGTACAACATCTGAACCCGAGTCTTTTACTTCTCTCTTAGTACCTCTTCTAATATTATTAGCATCTCTATCCAAGGTATTATGTTCAACCCATCTCATATATTCAAGCAAAACGTGATACAAATCAATTAAGAAAATTATTTTCTTATTATATGTTGTCTAGGTACCTCAGCATTGACCAGATAAAATCTGAAGCATTAAAGATAAAAGCTGCCAAAGTTAGACACAAACAATCCCTCTAAAAGTCTATTTAAAAAATATAATATCTCAAAAACCTTCAAGTCTGACTGCAGCGTATATGAAACTTTCCAGGCCTTTTGAACTTCATTGAATAGTAGAACACACTGATCATTTGCCTCTTTCAGTGCTTGTTTCAAGGCCGTAACTTCTTGTTTTAGATCACTTATTTCCTTACCTTTTTCATACAGTTCCTTGTATGCATCGTTTCCCTAAAAGAGATATTGGAACGACAACCCATCAGGGGAAATGTATTAGCAAACAAAATGTAATAATGCATACAAAGATTTTAAGCCACATATTAAAAATTTCATACAGAGAAGTGAAAAGTAAAAAAGCACGGAGAAACACATCAAACCCCAGTTTTAACAACTCAGATTTGCTATGCCGGGAACCAGTCAAGGTTACCTTCTGAGGAGTAACAAAGAAACTCCATCAAATAGAGGTAAATGAAATTAAATAGAACTCACAAATTCACTCCATTTCTGGTTTGTGTTGTGATTTCCAAGTCTTAGAACAGCATTACGAACTCTAGAAGAAAATTCAAGAGTTGATATTGTCTCTGACAAGTTTGAAACCTCCGGGCACACATTAACAATCATCAAGGTTTTTGAGCTTCCACCTACAAAACCAACTAACTACATGATTCTTAGGCTCATTACAAAACCAATCAGAAAGAGGTCTCTCAACAACCTAACACCACAGAAAAGGTGTGTTTAAAAGCATTTGCTTAAGATAATTATATATATATATATATATACACACACATACATATCTATTAGAAAAATAACCATACAGGCCTTACTTCAATAGTCGTAACAAGAGATGGTTAAAACAATAAGTCTGAAATGTATTGTTAGATAAGTCCTTTATGTGAATGTGTGTAACTTCACGAGGTGAGCAGAACTATAAAGCCTGTTAGGCCTCCCAAGGTGTTCTTCATTCCATTTTCTATTCCAAAAGATATCAAAAGATGTATATAGCTAAGCACCTCATGCAGCGAATTGAAATACACAGGCACTTGGTCAATTTCATCATTGATGATATTACTGATGGGGGAAGTGAATTGACTTGTCACTTGTATATTTTCATTATAACAGAAGGAATAGATACCAGAATTGAATACCTAAAGAGTCCGCCAATACTTTTGTCAACATTGAATTTTCATATGGAACATCCTTTCTGGCCGTCACGGCATCTATTACATTTCCCAATCTGCATAGACAACAGCTAAACTCTAAAAAATGAAACATATTGTCAGAGGTTAAGGAGACAATGAGCATTTAATGTTACAAGAGCCTAACAGATATGAAACACCAAGTGGCACCTTGTTTCCACTTTGAAAGGATAAGTGTTTCCATATATAAAAAGTATACACCCTATTGGACAACAAATCGTCGGGCTAATATGCCATACAAGATACTTAATTCCCCAAAACAACTATAAGACGCTCACTTGCACAGGAATTTCAATTTAAGTACATATGACAAAAGGGAACATCTATGGTAATGGTAACCCCAAAGTAAAGTCTAGTGCACGGTCACGTAGATAATTATGCTAAGGTAACAATTAGACATTCACCAAGCTCCACTAAATTCCAAAGGAGATCTAACATTTTATATATATGGACGACTCAGTGCACAAAACTCCTGCAATATGAGTCTAGGAAGGTCTAATGTACACAACCCTATTTCCAAATATATTGTTTCCAACAGTGAGGATATGTGATCCACAAATAGCAATGGAAGTGTGTATGGCCCTAACTTGTAGAATTTCAAGTTCGGACTTTAAACACTACCAATATCAATTTCAAGAAAGGCTGAACATGGAACAATCAGATACCATGTAAACATCAAACCATCTCCATAGAGATCTATCCCTTTGCCTTTTTTAAAAAGAGAGAAGAAAAAGGAAAAATATGTAAAAAGAGTTCAATCTCTCCTCGACTAATAGGTTTGTCAAGATAATTTGAAGTTTCAAAATATGACGCTTAGTAAAACTTGTTTATATACTTTTCAAGTAGCTAAAATAACAGAGTTGATGCACACATCTAATAAAAAGAAAACAGACTGATGAAGAACCTACACTGTAAGAGACTTCATGGCACGCAATAAGTCGGTAGCACGGTCCTCATCACCATCTTCCATAGCTGAATATGAACTTCCAGCCAAGTCAGCCAGAGAGAGTTTACTATAAATGTTTTCTCCGGTGATCAGATTGTTAAAATATATATGAACTGTAACAATCCTGGAAAAAAGGTGAGCCAAGTTGGTTGATCATTCTTGGAGAATGACAAATATCAGGACAATTGTCACATACTCTTCCAGACAAAAAGACATCAATAGTTGACCATATTGGAAGAACGAGTCAACTTCAATTGTATCTAAATGAATAATGACTTTTAATATGATTCCACATAAAAGACATGCAATTACGAAATAAAACTCCTGATGAAACTAACTTCCGTCCGTGGCTTCGACAAATAGAACCTTGTTCAGCTAAGAATAGTTTTAGTTGTTGACATAGTAGATGTGTTAAAAGGTAAATAAATACTTCTTTCAGTAAGTAACAGAATTTTCGGAAAGATCTAAACATTGTTAAAAGGTCAATTAGGGCTGCATATGGATTTTGAAAATGATAACCTTTTAGTTGCTGGCAAATGGAAAGAGCAAGGGACTAAAAAATTTCTAGAGAATAGTAATAGCCACCTATTATAACTGAATTTAATATACACAGGTGACCAAACATTATGATCTAAACGCTTTGTATATGGCAACACTGACTATTTCAGACATTGAACAGTGTAAATGGTTATAGATACCACACCTCAGTTAACAAGCAAATTACTTAATCATACACCATCTAAAAGTCCAGAATGTTTAAATCTGATAGCATGGAATGGTTAAAACATGTGTAGAAAACTAGCAATATCTAAAACCAAAAGTCTATGAAAAGTTTTTCTTTTCTTCTTCAATCATTGAAAAAGTAAGCCCAAGGTTTGATCTATCAACCTACATTGTGGAAACGAGAGTCATGCCATCGAAATTAATACTCATAAAAGAAACTGAACTTCAAACATTTTTCTTCTCCCAAAAGAGCATCAATAACTACATATCCACATCCAAATCCAGTAAAGTATGAGTAAGAAGTGGTGCAAGCACGGAGTACACACTTACAGATGAGAAAACTTGAATAGCAATGGATCAGTTCCGCGATTTTGAAATGCTATCTTCAACACTTTCGAGAAATCTAATGGGTTATCCACCTTTGCCTGAGAAAGTTCTATAAATGACTCTGGAAAACCCATTCGAATTTTTGGTAGGCCGTTTCTTGATTCCAAAAGCAAATCCCTAAACTAGAAAAGAAAACATGCAGCATCATCACTAGAAACTTCCTAATGCTCAACCCAAATACCCAGCGAAGAAATAGCAGCCAGAACATTCCCAAAGAAACAAAGAAAATATAAGGATTGAGTCAGATGTAGAAGCAACGAAACCTGTTCATTGTAGATCTCAAAAACTGTAACAGAAAAATTAAATCTTGACATAGACGTTGCATCTGAGTTTGACAAATCAAACAACTCCTCAAAGCATCGCACATATAATCCACGGTCATGGCTGGATCCTTCCTGCAAAAGGTGAATGCACGCAAACGTCACATTGCAAGAATGAATAAACCTACTAACCAAGAAAAATTCCTAGATGAATCATTTTCAACTATGTAAAATAACTAATGTGATATGTTCAAGACTTTAACCTATTACACACCATTACCACATATTCATTACTCTACCTAATCTTCTAAGAAATCACATAGGAATACTGATGAGAACAGTCTGAATTGAAACTAACCATTTAAAAGCCAAGCACAATCATAATGTACTCTGTCCATAAACTGTCGGTTCTAATGTTATAAACTTAAAGTTAAGAATGTCCATAACTCATCTCACAGATATTACAAGAAATTCTCAAATTCTGAAGGGGCAAAACAGACCATTGTGTGAGTCTTTCCAGAGCCGGATTGCCCAAAAGCAAATATTGTTACATTATACCCATCCAAAGCTGATTGTACAAATGGTTGAACGTCACTGAAAAGATCAGCTGCAGAGACAAAGTTCCACATATTCAAAATCGTGTCCTTAAGTACGAGAAAGATAAAATGTAAATAATAATAATACAGGAAAAAAAAATTAAATAAATCCAACCCCACCTTGCCCAACGTGAGGTCCATAAACCCGGCCAAATTGAAAATTTTTCTGTGGAAGGGGAGAGTTACCATCACCAGTACGGATGCTAAGAGTGAAATCATCAGGAAATTCAATAATTGAAGGCCCTTCATCTTCAAATACTGGTCTTACACGACAGAACACCTTTATGCTTCCTAAAATGGCAAGAATTGTACTTCGTAATTTATCAATTCACTTTCAAAAAAAGAAATTAAAAATAAACTATTCATATTACTAAGTTACATTGATGAAGAAATGAGATTTACAAAATATTAAGGTGAAAGGTACGAATATTGCTATGGAGTATGAAAGATAATACAGAAGAAGGATATTTGAAGGGGGGGAAGTTAGAGAACGAAAGACTACCTTTAGCAGTCAACAACTCATTGAACAATCTTTTCTTCTCATTAATCAGGGGAGTGATTCTAGCTTCAGTTTCAAGGGCAACCTGGTCTAAAATTAGATCGTTTGTGAAACTGAATTAGTGAAAGCATAACCAAGCAAGGCAAGTAAAATAGATACCATCGAATTAGGTTGAATAAATCCAAAGAAGTAAATGAGGCTTTCTAAAACATTAACAATATCAAAGGCACAGTACATTTGACAAAAATAATTAAACTTGAGATTTCAAGGAAGGTACAGCTTGTAGATATATGAAAATGACACATATATACATCAGAACTTCTTACCTAACTTTCGACTTTTGTCAGCTAGAACCCCCAGATACCTAGTAACTCGATCAAGCTTAGCATTTGAGTAATCCTGGAGGTCGATTGCTTCTTGTTTCAACACCAAGTAATCTTCTTTAGCAATCTGTCAACAAATTGAATGCGTTCAAGATGAGTGTGTCACAGTAGCAACATCAGAGACTCAAAAGACACACAGCTATAAATTCACCAGATGATTCAAACAATTGAAAATCAGCATCTAAATCCCAAAACTACACAATAATGAACTTAAATCAACTCTTTCTAAGCCAATTATTTCATGTAGCACAACCTTATTGAAAGGAATACACACACGCATTTCTTAACCATTTCAAGAATCACCAATTCATAAATAAAATCAAAAGAAAATGGAATCAAAATCGAACGTGCTCAAAATGTGCGTGCCTCAACTGGCAATGTCAGTGACTATAAATACACATCGCTGCTAATATGTCAACAGTTAACCACTCAAAACCAAAAACAGCCTCAATTATATATAAGTCAGTCGTTCTGACTATATGAAGATAAAGATATGGACTTAAAATGGTGTACTTTAACAGTTTCAAATATTACAAATCCACACATAACAGCAAGTCAATTGAAAACAATCTAAGTGCACATCATGCGATACAGACCCACCACAATCAGCAGCTAAAAACTCAAACCCAAACCAAAAATGAGCATCGTCATTTGTCCGCTACATGCCTACATCTACGCAAGTTATTCATATCACACAGCCTTACTAAGACTAATAAACTACATATATATATATATAACGCTATTCTAGCCGTTTTGAAAATCACTAATTCACAGTTACACACATAATAGCAACGGATAATTGAACATGCACTCCAGTGGCTACCAACAGACAGAGAAGTATAAATTACCAACCCACACCAAAAAAGGGCTTTATTTCAAAATATACTAGCATTCCCACCAAAGATTCTCATTTACTTTCTAAATTGGACTTCTTGCAAAGCCATTTCAATATTTTAGAAGACGCACACACCAATCTTTCTTAACAATTTATTAAAAATTTTAAAATAATCACCCATCATATTATATAATGCACATGAATGATGCAAAAGTATTATATAGTTTCAGTGGAAAAAAATTAATGTTTGAATAGAGGGAGAGAGTGAGTAGTAGATTTTACCACACACAAATCTATTGTTAGTAAATTTCTACAGAAATATGGCTGCGAGACATTTTTGCTCCCAATTTCTCAATTGAGAAAGTGAATGAGAGAATAGAAAGAGTATAGAAACAAAACAATGAGAATGCTCCAAGTCAAATTTACTAACACAAATTATTAAAAACCAAAAAAACTTGCTCTAACTTTATACTCCAACCGATGTTACCATACCACCTAAAAGCTTAAGCTTTTAAGCGTGATGGTTCTATAACTTAATAAGTTAACCATTTGGAAAATCACCAATTCACACATAACAACATAAGGGGTGTTTGGTTGCAATTATAAGCCAAAAAAAAAAACAAAAAAAAAAAATTTTAAGATTATTGATACTCCGCACTTGAACAGAATCCTGCTGCAAAACTCCAAAAAGTTTTACTGTCCTTGACTAACCGAAACGAGAGCAAAAACAGAACCAAGAAATTTTGAGAAAAGAACCAACATGCAACCAGAACCTAAACTTTAGCTTAGTTTAGAACTTAACCATGTGTTGGGATCTCTCATCTTGTATAGACACTGTAATTCCTGATGGGATATGAGTCATTCTAACAGCACTGTTTGTCGTGTTTGCATGCTGACCGCCTGAACCACCTGATCGATACGTGTCAATTCTCAAATCTTCATTCCTCAGCTGGACATCAACCTGTTATAGCAAAGATATGTGAGTAATTTCAATTTCTAGAGAACTATTACCATCTCATGAGAAAACTAATAGCTAATTGTAGATGAACATTTGTTCTAAAAGCTTAAGCTGTGAGGAGGTGGGTCTAAGACTATTAGTTTGGTCAACTTCCCACTCAAACAACTTAAGCTTTTGGGGTATATGGTGATTTGATCGATTTGATAAGTTTTGAAGTTTAAACATCTAAATAGTTCAAAATTTTGACAAACTGAAACTCGTAAAAGAATATGGGATTGAAAAAAAAAAAAAAAAGCAAAAGCCAAAAGCAAATTTGATAATGTTCGCACCTCATCAGCCTGAGGGAGAATAGCCACAGATACAGCACTTGTGTGAACACGTCCAGATTTCTCTGTCACAGGAACCCGCTGCAGAAGGAAAACACATTCCATTACAAAAACAAAACAAAAAAAAAGAAAAAAAAAAGAAAAAGAAAAACTAAACTAGGATTGTCAATTGGAAGGAGAAATTAAAACCTGCACTCTGTGAATTCCACTCTCGAATTTAAGCTTCCCATACACATCAGCACCTGAGATCGCGGCACTAGCTTCCTGGCATGGAAACAAATGGATTAAATCCTTCAAAGATAAGAAAATTTACTTGCACCAGAAGTTAAGGGAGGGCTATGCGTGCAAGTGTATATGCATAAAAGGTATATACTTGAATTATTTACTCATTAGGACTTAAAATCATGGCTCCCACTGAAGCCATCACCTTATAACAAATGCTATAACAGTTTAAGCATAAAACACAGACCTTATATCCTTTAAGATCAGATTCCGTTATTTCTACCACATCAAATTTCCAACCCTTCCTTAATGAGAACCTCTCATACCTGATGCAATTCAAGCAAGTTTAGCCTATAAATGACAAAATGAAAAAATAACTTGAATTATTTCAAAAGAAAAATTAAACAGCTACCCACATTTTGAATATGTCCATGGCAAACAAAGAAGCTTCTTCCCCTCCAGTTCCTGTACAGAAGCGCAAGAACTATTTGTCACACTCACAGGCACATCACGATCTAAAAGAATAAGATTGCATAGGCAAAATATAGAGGTTGAACACTTATTGCATATAGCATGAGCCATGAGAGTTCATGTGCTCAAAGTTCGAATATAGGTTGTGCAACCAGAGAGCTTTAAATCTTTTAAATGAATAGAGTACAAACACAATTTAAAACCTCATGTTGCATCCAACTCAAATCGTTTAATTGATACATCACCACTATATAGATATAGTGTACTCACCTATTGTCTAAGCATAACATTGTCTTGATAATCAATCACAATCCCTATTGATTTTGTATCCCTAAATATAACGCAACAATAAATTATTCTTACCAGCTCTCACTTCCAAAATGGAGTCCCGTTCATCGGCATCATCCTTGGGAAGCAATAACTTCAAAAGCTCATCTTGAAGATTTTTCTCTTCTTCCGTGACCTGAAACAATTCCTCACTTGCCAAGTTCAGCAATTCTCTATCTTCTGTAGATTCAGCCATCATAGACTTCAATCCATCAATTTCCTGAGGAAAAAAAAAAGAGCGCAAATGAGGACAAGGATGCACACTTGAACCTATTTAACTGTTAATGAGAAACAACCAATTCTGATATTTTACTTAATTCATCGGTGACATAGGCAGCATAGTGAGCCATTATATTTAACGATTTTCTCAGACATTATACTAACCTCGCAAACCTACAAAAATATGTTCATAGACAGATGAGGTAAAAATCCTAAAAGAAACTTACAATAACGCGAGTCATTTTTGTTTGATATTTCTACAATCCTAAGATTTTATGAACTAATTCTTTATAGGTTGTCTATTATGAGACAATAAGGAGTCATGCTATTGTGATACAAATATACAATTACCTCTGTAGGTAGTAGAAGCTATTATTTGTTTCTCAGACTTCTCTAGGTGCGTAGGATAAATCAAAATTGTGAGTGATTCTAATTCCAAGACCCAGAATATATTTAAAAGGTTACAAATGAACTTGTGGATACAATATACCTTCTGCTTAGCCCTTAGTTCGTTTATAAGCTCCATCAAACCCCTGAGTTTCTGGAGCTCCTTGTTCGCTCTTGAATACTCTGCTGGTGAAACTTCTGGCTGTCTTCAATCAACCAAACAAAATATCAGAAAATGGAGCCATGATTCAAATTTAACTTATGGTGATAAGCACTGTAACACTACATAAATAATATACAAACAGTCAGAATACGTGTAAAGAAATGATATCTTCCAAATACTATCTTAATTTTGTGCTGGTCACTAGAAAATAGAACTAGAATATTCAGTAGGTAGAAGAGAGCACCACTGATTATTTCGTAGTTCATGTTTTAAGCTGTTTTGTATAAGTAACAAGAGATTATTGTCCTCCACCAATAGAAAAAACCTAGGCCCAACAATCACCTGATTTATGAGACCCGAAAGATAAGCACTCCTGTGCTCAATAGCTGATAGCCTTTTCTCCATCATCATAATTATGTCCAAAGACAAATGAGGTTGAGATTCTGACATTATCCAACAGTCAATCAATTGTAATGAAACTAAAAAGCTTTTAAATGAATGAATAATTTTAAAAAAATGAAGAAATAAATAATGCATAATCTACAAAGTAGATACTCAGCAACCTATTCGAGAAAGCATCAATTATAAGCACAGACCAAATCTATTTGTTTAGCTACAACTACCTTTCTATTTTTTATTTTTCTTTCCTGATAGCCTTAAGCACATTAAGCAAGAAACCTAGTCCCCTCTCCGATAACTAGCTCAACATTTAGTCAACTCATTGTTAATGTCAGCTTTCTGTCTGTCTTATAAACGGTAGAAAAGCAAAATGGACACCTTGTTCTTCTTTCTGTCAGTCTACAATAGTATATTCAGTTTTAATTCCTCAAACATCCAGTACTCCAACCCATTTGTAAGCAACAAATTGGAATTGGCTTCCATAAATGATAAATCTAAAATATTCTAGATTTTGAGAGTCTAATTTTGGCAATGAATTTTTTTTTTATCACCAGTCTAATTAGACATCATGTTATTAGGACCAAAATTTGGAGACCGCAACAAAGGAAGTTCAAGCACAGTAACCAACATATTCTTCCATATGTTCATAAATCTAGAAAATTTCACTCACAATATATTATTGTGTCCACATATTGGATGCCTTTCCCCAATTTCTCTTATGCCTAGAAGGCTCAGGTGTCTCATCCTTCCAACCACATGCCCATGATGGTGTCATATGATAGGATAATATGTAAAGTCAAGAGCATGAGCTAATTTATAAACTGTGTAGTATAATATTGTTACAGATAGGATCTTTGGACAACGTGCATCAAAGGTGCATGTAAGAATGGCGTACAACTTCTCAATCTGTAATTATGCATATGTCATTTGGTGCACATATTCACCGGTGACCATAATAAACTCTAGACATTGAGTAAATAACAAAAAGTAATGACGACAACTTATACAACGACTAGCATTGAATGGCACTTCAACATTAGATGTCAAGTATTCAGGCATTCAAGCCGAATGTAATCTTGCCAAAGCAATAGCAAATCCTCATCTAAGTTGACCTCAATCCATTGAGGCCCCTCACTTTTCAGTTGCGCCAATCAAATTACTCTATAATCGGTTGCAATCAAATCCCCATTTAGATTACTATTTTTTCATTTTTCACGACACGTGTACCCAAAAATATAATAAAGGTAAAACTAATGGGGAAACTCGAGTACTTTTTATTTTAAAAAGTACCGGGCTTTATCAATTTTTCTCTCTTAAATATGAATATTGTATCTAATTTTGAAAAATATGATTTTTTTTGTTCTTTTAAACCAAAAAATATGTTGTCTTAGGTGCATAAAAACAGTTGTCCTTGAACTACGAGCCTACTTT
This sequence comes from Embelia ribes, assembly GCA_001753735.1. Lineage (NCBI taxonomy): Eukaryota > Viridiplantae > Streptophyta > Magnoliopsida > Ericales > Primulaceae > Embelia > Embelia ribes. Next base: position 11,833 of record MKEJ01093979.1, read on the forward strand.
TCATTCCCAATTCTATTTTTAAGTTTATGGGATCCTTCCCAATTCTATTTTTAAGTTTATGGGATCCTGCATGGACATTATCCCAATCCTAGCCTCTAACTTAGAATTTGAGCTATAGGGCTTAAAATTTAGGGACTAGAAATGGATAATGCGGTGTGAATGCTCATAACCAATATATAGCGGCAACAAAATAAATAAAGGATTGAGATTTTATACATATACGTACGAAGGATTTTCTTACATACTGTCATTCAGAATGCACCACATAGGACTGTTGTGAACCCATGCCCATTGCAAGATGGTACCCCCACAAATCCAATTTGGCGCATTCTATCTCAATCTTTATTAAAATAAACAATTTTATGAATCTTAGAAAGAAATAGCCAATAAACATAAATAAACAGCAATTATTAAAATAATAAATGGAAAGGGGGGGGGGGGGG
>MKEJ01093980.1:0-10612 GCA_001753735.1 Embelia ribes
TTTTAAGTTTAGCTTCTTTTTATTATAAATAGATTTAATAATATCTATAAGATAAAACAAGTTACTAAATAATCAGTAAGTTATGATGAGAGACTCAATGCTGGTGAAAATGATCCGTGTTGCAGACAAAGAAGAGTTGGGAGCCGATGTGAGCGGAAAAGATTTACTAATTGAACGCGTTTACTTAGTTTTGGCCATGTTTCTTTTTATTTTTTATTTTTTCATGTGGGCACGATTGTATAATGTGAATAAGGCACAAATGAAATTTTATTAAAATTAATAAGTTGGCAAACAAGAACAAAAATTAACAGCGTAAATGGAAAAAAAATGTGTAAAGCACTAGAAGGTAAAATAGGAACACATAATAAGAATTTAAAATGCAAAAATAAAATATTTAACATACCCTTGTGTTATTGTAATAAAGAATAAATGAATAGGGCACAATTGTGCATTTTTTTCAATATTAATAATAAGGGGATAAATAAGAATAATAAAAAGTAAAATAGGAAAAAAAAAATGTCACACACTTGCAATTTTTTAGTAGATAGTAGATAAATAAGGCAAGGTTTGACCTTTTTCTAAAATTATAATAAAAGATAACATAGGGAAAAAAATTACTATTGTGCTTTTGTAGCAGATAGTAGATGAATAGTACACGGTTTGGACATTTTTTCAATTTTAATAAGAATGTAAACTATGAAAAAAAATAAAGGTAAAATACGAACAAAAATTTATAAAACACCATTATCAATTCATTGTGAAAAATACAATAACACTTTTTAAAAAAAAAATTAATAAGGGAAAATAAGAAAGAAAAAAAAAGAGGGTAAAAGAGGAACAAAAAAATGTAAAAACAAGCTTGTGATTTTATAGTAGAGAGTAAAAAACTATAATAAAAAGTATAATAGGAACAAAAATAGGAGGTTAAAATAAGAAGAAAATGTGGAAAAAAACTCGTGTTTTTGCAGTACAGAATAGATGAATAATACATGTTTTGAATATTTTTTCAATTTTATTAAGACGGTAAACTAAGAACAAAAAAGGGATAAAATAAGATCAAAAATTACAAAACACTATTATCAATTTATAGCAAAGTACAAGAATAGGGCATGATTCGACTTTGTTTAATGTAAATAAGAAGGGAAAATAAGAAAAAAATAATAAAATGGTAAAATAGGCATAAAAATGTGTAAAATATCTTTATACTTTTACAGTAGAGTGTAGATACAGACATGCGTAGTTTATCTATATTCAACGGAAGAGGGGGGCTTGCTACTGATAGGTACAGTGCGATGGAGAGTAGGTGGTGAGTTGGCTTCGTTGTTTCTATTGTTTGGGACGATGATGAAAGAGATCCGCGAATGGTACACTGACATTTTTTTCCTTTGCAATTTAGTTAATTAACCCGGGATTTAAAAAATAAATTAAAATGAAAAAGGGTAAAAGAGGAATAAAAATATGTAAAACACTTCCATGTTTTTATAGTATAGAGTAGATTAATCCAAGGTCCGGTTATGCAGGAGTAGAGCTGGAACCCTCTTAAAACTTGTTTAGTGAACCAAAAACATACCTAGAACCATGTAGAATAATGTATAGTACTGTTTCTCAAACAAAAAACTTAAGAACTAAAGCTCCTTTTATGCAAGTGCAATTGAGAGCCTTATACAAAATTGACAGCCTTGTAGCCCATAGAATCTTAACCGCAAAAAGTTGCATGTTTTCACAGATAATTATTCCCGAACAGATTCTCTAGAATCAATGCAGTTCACATTTAAGAATCTAATTAACGAGTGAACATGTCTACCCAGGGTGAAAACCTGTAAATAATGTAGCTGTACAAGTATGAAAAAGAACTCACTTTACATATTGCCGATGCCTGTTGGCAAGTTGTTGGCAAATTATAAAGGTTGACCCCATTCTCAGGTTGATTGATCATTGCAACAGCTCGGAATGGAAATTAATGGTATCACTTTGACCTGTGCATGATTACACTTGGATCATAAGACATTTGACAAGGAGAACAAACATTTAAGGTCAGATAATATTTTCTTGTAGAAAGGCAAAAGATAACTACTAAAAAAACTAAGCACTAATAATATGATTAGTTGAAATAATGTCAAGTTTACCACCACGGAAAAATAACTCAAATGCATGCATAAAGATAATAAGCTTGACCAGATAAATCATCCATCCGTAAAAGAGTTAGTCTAGACAGGATCCTCAACAGTTCCACTTTGAATCCAGGTTTACTGGGGTCATACTTAGAACAATACAAGCTTAAACGTAAAACGACAAGGTTAAATGTTCAATGCCACCAAAAGGGAACATACCGTGATTTTGTATTCTGTAAATCTGAGGCCCTGTCACCTCTAGACCAACATCACTGAGCAACGAAATACCTGATGATGTTATATGGAAAGGGAATACCATGGGTGGAGATATTGGAGATTTTGCAACCTTCATAAACCTCTCACCTACCAGGGAAAAGAAAATAATACTTCTCATATCACAGAAGAATTTTTTGAATCAACGCGCAATGAATATTGGCTTCAAAATTGCAATTAACAACAGAATGTAGCGGTCTGCGTCCCAACTATATGGAAACCTTAAAATTAAGAGGGGGGAATATTTCCATATACAAAATACATTTAGAACTTTTCCGCATGATATTGTGCAGAACCATGCACATTATTGAAGAGAAGAGAGAGGCACCACTATAACTTCCACATAGTTCTCCACATGTGAATTGGTCTTATCATTCCATTGTATACTACAAAATATATGTAGTCCTATATGCGTGTGTCTACACATATAACACGAAGCTACTTATCAGACTTTTGGGAAACCCTTTTCGCAGTTTTTATTCTCCACTTATCAAATTATCTATAGAAGTATATGCCAGATTAGCAAATGGATACTTCGATCAAACTCCAGGTGTGAAAAGAACCTTATTATTCCATCGTCTAATACAAACAAAATTTAATCCTATGTGCGTGCCTACACATATAACATGATGCTACTTATAATCCTCTCAGGAAACCCTTTCACTGTTTTCACTCTCCAGTTATCAAATTATCGATAGAAGTATCTGCCAGATTAGCGTATGTATACTTCGATTGAACTTCTTCCAGTATTGTTCATATGGCTTTACAATCTCTGAAGCCCCTGAATCTCATAGATCAGGACAACAGCCGAAATGGTTGGCAATCAGTTCTGATAGAACACTTTTTCTGCCTTGAACTGAAGACTAAACAGAATCCTGATTCCTGCTTAAAGTTGAGCCAGATGAGAAAGGCTCCAATGTAATGTGGTTATCAAAAAAATGTAGAGCAGGAATAAGGATACTTAGACAAGGAGCGTTCTAAAACTAATGCATGAACAGAAAATGGGCGAAACAAATGGAACTGATACAGAAACAATAAACTCTGCAAATAAATCTGAACCGCTTAAGCAATAGTCCTACAAAGCTCCAAAATGTCATGGGCTCTCAGGTCTTAATCTCCTTCCAAAAAAAAAAAAAAATACAAACAAAAAAAATTACCTTAACAAAACTTAGTCTTTATTATATAGACATCAAAGATTTTTTCAATAAGTGATGCCTTTCCATATTCGGAAAAAATAGACTGAGCAGCAGAATTAGAATAGAATTCCCTAAAGATCACCTTAAAAGTAGACATCCTTATTGTGTAAATTTCCCCCCAAAACAAAAGAGATAGATTTATGTCAAGATACCAACCTGACTTAGCTTCGAGAACAAGACGAATGGTAACGGCATGAGCCCAGTGAATCCCTAAAGCAGGGACAAGACGAGACTCAAAACTCGTACGATCCTCCACAATATCAACCATGTTCCCTTCTGCATCGATAAATTAACAGTCAGTGGCTTAGACAACTTTCTCTACTACGATTACAGTCATATTACCTTGGAAGGCATATTGTGGAGCCTCATCACGATTCTGGCTTCGTACTTGGTTAGTCACCACTACTGGAATTCTTGAGAATTCTGCTAGTGATCTACAGAATGGAGAAACTTGAATGCCACATGCCCCACTTGAGAAACAATAATATCCAACCATAGCAAATTGTCCGATGGTAGTATGATAAGATATCAACAGGGAGGGGGCTCACTTAATAAATGAAATATGCCAGCCTAAGGAATGCTGTCTTGAAGGCCCCTGCTCGAATTCCCTGAACAGAAACGTTAGTCAATTATAGCTCAATGATAGCACCATCAAGACCAAACGATAATTTGAAAGATTTTAATGTGAAAATTTTTAATGCGGCTATAATCCACAACTATGTTTTGGAGGTTCCTTTTGTAGACTGCCCCAAATGCCCTTTGGTTATGTTACTTTATGAAAACATTCTGCAGAAGTTCAGAGTTTCAAACTCATACATCCATCATCACCTAACGAAAACAAGAAGTCATAATCAACGTACAGATTAGAAAAAAGTAGGGGGCAATGACTGGACAAAAAAAAGGCCAACCAAACCCTACCCCAAGAGTTCCAAATTGCATATGCTATCAGAAATAGAATAAAGGGTACCTACCAGAGGGAAAGTTACTCCCCTCAATGGGGAGTGCTACCAACACATGTTTGAACACTCGCCCTCATATATCAAATTGTGATTCTTTAAATCATTTCTCATTTTCCAGTTTTTCTTTTCTCTAGAACTGACCAGTCAGGATATACAAGTGCCAGAACATGAGATCAAGCATCTCTTCTTCAATGAACGCTGAACGCTAACTACAAGTAAATGGTCATTGGTTCTAGCATGCATGTTCTCTCTAGGAACCTTATTAATGGGTTGGGAAACTCCATTTTAGAAGAACAAGAATATGATGAGACATGATACTGTAATATAAGATTGTATTTGACATTCTACATTAATATCTTGGAGTTGGATCCAAAAATTATAGTAGTAATAACACCACCACCAAATCAACAACACCAACAATAATAGCAAAGAATAACCATGAATAACAAGAAGTTCAGTCGGACAATGCGAGCTCACCCTGAAACAAGGGCTGCCATGCTATCAATGACAAGCAATTTCACCTGGTGCTGGAGGAGTGAAACTTTAACTTGCTGCAAGCTGACAAACAAAACAGGACATATACTTGGTAAAGTAAAGGTTAGAAAGACTTAAGTTGTTTAGTCTCACGAGGACTGAGAAAGAAAGAAAGCAATTTCATAAGCAAAGACAGTTAAAATGGCAAAACTGTGTTTTTACAAACTCTATTCTGATTCCATTTACGTTAAAATTAGGATAACAAAGTAGGTCTCTAATTCCCACCTCTCGCCAAATTCTGCCAATGATGTTGGCTGCAAAACTATAATCCTGCCAGCCATCTGCAGGATAATACAAGCTTCTCACTTCAAATATAGTTGTTTGCTGGAGACTCAAAGTAACGGATAGAGGGGAAACGAACCTCCTGTGCCATCCCTTCCATCTGAAATATTTCTGGGAAACTATTAAATCCGATTTCTATAATCCTGTGAAAATCATAATTTACAAGTCAAATTTATTGCATAGCCAACTGAATTTAGCAGGAAAAAGACCGAGAAGAACTGCTATCGAAAAGGGATATGCCTTGAGTACCTTCTAGAACTAAATTTGGATTCTACATCCACATAAATCACCCGCCCATCTAAGCCTCCAAAATTAGCAGGCAATGAAGCCAGCAGGGAAAGCTTCATGCAAAACTGCAATTTTGTATAACAAATAACAGAAACTTAAATAGCAAAACCACAAGTTTCCAAAGGAAAAAAAGGAAACAAATGCACAAGTATACAGACAAATTCCTCGAATAAAACTCATACAAGTGTAGGATTCTCTGAGATGCCTTCAATTTTAGGAGAGACCATTCTCCCTGCAGCACAGAGACACTTGCTACCCATAATATAATGCAGAAAACCTAAACATATAAGGCTTACAATGAAGTTAAAAGGTCAAAACTGAAAGGCATCAAAGAGAGCAAGGAGGAAAACACTCAATAGTTTCTTTTTCCTATCTATTTTTATTTTTCTTAGAAGTTAATGTCATGTTACAAGAAAAATACCAAAGCAGATGGGCGTGAAGTCTGGGACAAATATTATGAGCATAAAATTTCAAACAGAGCCTAAGATTATAGAAAAAGACGAAAGCCAAAAAAAGGAAAGAGAGAGAATAGTCCCCATATAAAATCTATGATTCTTTACACCATAGGAAAAGGATTTCTTCCTCTCAACCAACCAGCACAAAAGCAGCTCAAAGCATTGGCATCCAAAAAATGTCAAACAGACTAGCCGGACTAAGTTATACCAGCTTCTAACAGAGCTAAAAAGTAAATTGCGGCTATAAGATAATCTAAGTTGTAAAGAGATAGAAGGCAAAGAACCATTGTACAGCAACATTATACTCCTCTAGAGTAGCAACTGTGCTGTAACTCGAGAAAGAATAACTGATTTACACAGCAGTATACAAGAAAATGTAAAAAATAGAAGAAAAGTAATCATTTTTATGATATGGAAAGATGCAACTTCATATACCAACAGTTCCATCACAAGGATGGTCAATAAGCTTATACAAATTCATTCCATTACAAAACTTGTACCTGTGTTTTGCCAATTCCTGCAGGGCCAACCAATTCCGTTAAAACGCCAAAAGGTATTCCACCGCATAACACCTCATCTAATCCTTTCAGAGATGTCGGAAGATGGCCAGCGAATGATTCATTGTGGACACGCTGCTCAAATAATGATAATGCCTAGCAAGCATAAAAAAAAGAATCACGCGGAAAAAAACAAAAATAGCTATCAGTCCATTGTTCCACGTAGTTAAGAAGATGGAAAGTCCTTGTAAATACGAAGACAACAATATGCTTACAGTCTGATAAGTTGGACATGAAAGTTCGCTGACTTGTGCTACGGCAGATACAACCTCTTTGAATCCCACATCTAACAGCTCCATCAACTCAAATTCAGTTAAAGACAAAACATCCTGCAAGTAAAAAAAATCTAATGTAAAATATAGACTCCAACTCCATAAGGTTTACTAAAAAGTTAGTTTCATTATTTAAAAAGCAATCCTACTCACTGAACTGGACCACAGGACTCGATTAAACCTAAGAACTAGCAATAAATGCAGACAGTACGTAATGAGAGCTATAGATAAATTTTCACCAATCCAAATATGCATTCAATTGAAATATAAAGACTGTTCGGAAAGTTCAAACTTAAATGACGTCAATTTGGGTGACATATTTACCAAAGCAAAATTCCTTCCAGCATCACTGGAAGTTCGAGCTCTTGATATGGAAAACCATTTAGATTACTTGGCATTGTTCCTGCCTTTGCATCCAGAATTTCGATCACCGAGTTCCAGAAAATATCAGAAGTTTTTGTTATAACTGATTAATAATTCCCAATCTTCTCAACATTTTCCACACACAAAAAAAGAAGTAATCAAGCATTGTAACAAAGAGGGGTTTAATTAATTATCAAGCTTCTATATGGCACTCCACCAGCGTCCCTCAATGGCTCCTTTTAACTTTTAGGGTTTAAACTTAAGGGATCATTGTGGCCAAACACTATTTAATCTCCCGAAAGGTAGAGGGTGTGCTACATTGCTCCTGTTGAACTAGGTGAGTATTGTAAATCCCAGTCTATTGTGGAGTTTGAGTTACATAGGGATTCAAATGAACTAAATTGTTCATGAACAAGCTCGGCCACGGCTTGTCAAGGACTCAGTTCGGGGCTCTTTCATTTATAAAGGAGCCAGCCTGAACAATAAAATGGGACGCGTTAAATAAACAAGCCTAGTCTGAACAACCCCGGCTTGACTTGTTAAGGACTAGGGCTGGTTTGATTAATTTTAAAACAAAAGGATATATAATTTTAAAATTAGAAAAGAAAGTTTACATACTTTAAATACATAATTCAGATGGAATATTTGATGTATACGTTAATAAGTTGTTATTAGAGGATGACTTTACGATAGATTCACGTTAATATTGAGTGCTTGTAACGCAATTCAACAATTCATGGCTATTGAAATGAGTTGAGTCTAAGGACGTCGCTAAAAGAACCGAGCCTAGTAGACTCTGGTTTGGCTCGTTTAGCTAAACGGGCCAAGCCGAGCTCGAGCCGAACTTTACAAGAGAGGAGTGATTGTGGTAGTGAAATAACTTTTACCTTAGCAGTTAATAAATTGCGAGCAGTGAAGACGTTAGCAATGGATTTGGGCAGACCCATCTGGCTTATCAGCTTGTTCGCCATCTCCTCTCTCTCTCTCTCTCTCTCTCTGAAGAAAGGAGGAAATGGAGGCGGAGCTAAAACCCTAAGCGAAGAGAGAGGCTATTTATACTGTTTGTTTCGGGTCAAAAAGAATAATTTCGTGTTATTGGATATGGGCCTACTAATTACTGGCCCACTACTCTTATTGGGTTCCATACTTTAAGGGCCCAATCCATGGTAGTAGTAGTGTTCCCCGATGAAATTTGGGGTTTTGTGTCCTCAGATTGCAAAACGGGAGTAGAAACGAGAACGAGATTGGGAATGGAGGCAGAGGGATTGCAAAGCGGGAGTAGAAGCAAGAAGAGATTAGATTGAGCCTCCTAATATGCTGGTCCATTGCTCATTATTGGGTTCAAAAACTATGTTAAAAGATTTTTATTTTTTTTTATGGTATCTCTGAGCGCGTAGGCGGGGCATGGGACAGAGACGGACCTATTAATTTACTAAATGGGGTAACAACCATTCTCATAATTTTTTTTGGCCAAAATTTTTGGTATAAAATTTTTATTTATAATTTCAGTGTTGAATTGGCAACATAATTTTTTTTTACTGTAGGTTCACCTACCCCATAAATTTTAAATTTATATGCCTTCGGTCCATCCTCGTCATGGAGGGAATTGCCTCCATTTACCTCCTAACTATGAGTTTAGGTCCCAGCCCACTAAGACATGATGGGTTAAGCAAAATATATTGAATAAACAGTCTTATATATTATCGATAAAAGAATGTAAAACTTTACTTGATTATTTATAAGTTATGTAAAAAAAAAAGTATGTAATAAAACAAAATGTTACATTTTTAAGATGAAATAATTTTAGTACTATATATGTAATCGCAGTATTGTAAGAGTACTTTTGTAGAAGTACATTCCCTTTTAGTAAGGAAATTTTTCGGGTGCAAGCGTGTACTACGAGTTTCGGAAATGTAAAACTTTTCTCTTTGAAAACGATTTCAGAAAAAATTAGTTTCACATATTAAGGACTTTCCATATACTTATGATTGGATAAAGTGATACGTATGTGTATCTTATTGTGGCTTTTTTATTTATTAACAAGATGAAAATATAATGGGTAAATTACAATTTTCCCCCATGATGTTTCAAACAACTTCGGTTTACCCCCTGAGGTTTCGGAAATTGCGATTTCCCTCATTGAGGTTTCTAGTATTCTAACACATTGCCCCCACAAAGTTGACTAGATTTTTTTTTTTAAATGTGATAATGAAAAAATACCCTTGTTCGTTAGAAAAGTTAACGGGGCAAAAGAAGTTCCTATCCTTAAATCTCTCACTCTCGGATTTCTTGTTTTTGATTGATTGTATACTGATAGGGCTATTTAACATAATAACAATGTGAAAATCTAACACCATTTCCTACTCACTCTAGGATTTCCCTAGCCAACTAAGGAAAAATATCCATGGGAGGGTCGTCAAATATTTGAAGTGCGCCATTATTATTTCGTAAAGTTGCTTTTGCCATCGTATCCACACAACCGTTAGCTTCTCAAGGAATCTATCGAACTTTGCACATCCATTGTCGATCGAGAAAACTATAAATATCCTATCAAAATATTGTATGCAGTGTGATGAATATCCCAACTATTAATTGCATCATCCACCGCTTCTTGCAAGTCACTTTCCACTTCTACTATTCGATATCCCATTTGCCAAACCATGTCAAACCCGACCTTAATAGCCCAAATTTCAGTTGCTACCATATCTGAGCGACCAATCCTCTTCTGAACAACTCCTCCCACAGCCGCAATACCAAGGCCACAAATCACTGCCCCAACGACATTAAGCTTGATTGTTCCTACTGGTGGGGGGCTCATTATTTAGGATGGAGAGATGTGAGAACCTCGTAATTGTTCTACTGATTTGCGCTTCCTTAGCACTCCATAACACCCATTCAAATAGCTGTTTTGGTAAACAAAAAGTTAGTTATGGATCACAATTCTTATTATTTCCTCTTTTAAAAGTCACTGTGATAGCTTTTGTATATCTCACGTTTGGTTTGACATCTATTACTCCGAGACACTCTCAATTATGCCACTCAGATGGAGGAACATTAGCCACGACCTTGATACATAATGGTTTAATTCCAACCTACAAGTCTAACCAAAATCGAGTTGAATGACCATTTCCAATATGTTAAGTTGTCATATTATGTATCTTTATACTGTTAAATGTAATTATATAGTGATTCCTGTTTAGGCTTATATATTTTCCTCTTGTACTCATTATTGGGATATGAAAATTCTATTTCCTTTTTACCAAAGTTAATATGATATCAGAGCCCTTAAAACCTACACAACCCTAACCCTAAAATTACCTAT
>MKEJ01093986.1:0-13659 GCA_001753735.1 Embelia ribes
TTACAAATTTTCCTATGATCCAACACAAAATTACCCACTGAAATACCACAAAAAACTACTTTGCACCATTCAAACAAAAATCCCCTGCCATAACAAACTACTAAATGATGTCAAACACTACTTAAATCAACATTTACAACTTATAATTCCATGATTAAGCACAAAAACTATCCACCATATTTATACAAAGTTGTCCACCTTGTAAAGTACTATAGCAAAATGTTGGAAAGCCGTCTTCATGGAAGTACCTTAGTTCCAGCTATAAACACCACAAGAAGATCTATAAACACCACCATATTTGTTCATTTAAAAAATTAGACACGAAAACATAATCACAATCCCTAAATGATATAATGTAAAGAATTTAAAAACCCTAACAATTCATAGATTCATAGACGAAATAAACAAAAGAAAAAATTATACAAGTACGTGGAATTACATACATTTTCAGTTTTCTATATAAACAACAAAAGACATACTAAAAGTGAATGCAAAAACAGTGCGTAACTGAGATACAGACCAATGCATAAATATATTTTCACGGTGAAATTGTAACTTAAATCAAGATAGATTCAACAAGAAGAGGTTAAAATACTCACCAAATCATGTAATATGAAGCTTCAATTTTAATCTTTCCTCATCTCTCTGTTCCAATCAGAGCAGAAGAAATAATAAGTAAAAAAATGCATTCAACTCTTAGAATGCAAGAAATGGGTGAGAAGAACGGTGTGGTGCTTCAATTTTGACGCCCAGATCATAGCCATAGGTCAAATAGGGTCAAGATTGTTTTTTCAATTTTCACAAAAATATCAGCTTTTAAAAATAATAAAATAATCTTATAGGGAAAGGGATAATATGGTCATTTTACATCTCAGTCAAACTTGTCATCCCATCTGGGGGCAAAGTGTAATTTCGTAAACCTCGGGGGATAATATGAAATTTTCAAAAACCTCGTGCAAATTGCAAATTGCAAGAGTTCCAATTTTAAGTGACGTACAAAAACAAACTATTTCTGAGTGCCGTCGTTGTTGTGACTCTGAAATCATACGAGCATTCTCATCATATTGGCTAAATTACACACATTAATTATTTTAGCTAATCAAGTTATAAAAAAAATACTATACATATGCATACAATAGATTAGCTAAAATCACAACTATTTTTCAAATTACTATAGCGTTTAGGTGAAAATGATTATTCACTATGGCATGAATTAACTTTTTTCTCACTCTTCTCCTTCTGTCCGTCTCTCTATTTCTCACAATATACACTTATCTTTCCCTTTCTCTACTATTTTTTTTCTTTTTTTTCTGTTTATTTTTTTCAAAAGGTTATAACTTAAAACTTGTTTAAATATTGTTTATGCTATATATCATATTAAAGCTTACAAAATATAAAGTAAGAAAAATCCATATTGACATAAATTTTTACAAATTTGTGTAAAAATTTATCAAAAAATAATATTTAAAAATAACAATTTTTGGTTATCAATGTTAATTTAAAGAAATCTATTATAAATGAAAATTTTAAATAACAGATATAAAAATATAATTAATAATACATCCATTAGCTAAATGATTAATCTGATGCTTGAAATAGTTGAATAGATAATAGGTAAAAATAAATAAAAATAAAAATTGAGAAAGCTATTTAACCGAATAAGCCTACCTAAACTAATGTGAATGCTCTAATCACCTCTTGAATTTGTTGCTCTTGTTTGTAATTAACTCTCCATCTAACAACCATTGGATAATGCAATAGGGATGTTTTCTTTATTTCGTGACTCGTTAGTGGTGAATGTAATAACATAACTCACGGTACAGATAACAATGTATCAAAAGGTCAATAATTTTAAATATTAGTTTCCCTTACTTTTATTTTCTTGGAGGATGGACGTCCTAGATTTTGCCATATATATTTTTTATACATAATTATTAGTACGTATAAATTTCACCTATGTATTTCATTATGCACAGTACATCCCATGTCAGAATATAGAAGGAGAATTACAGTAGGTTAATGGTCAACTATAAAAGTAGTCAAACCATATGAAATTAAACCATATAAGAATATTGTTGGGGTATTACCTACTCAGCAACGCACTATATTGGATCTCGAGTGTGATGATATATTGACAAGAGTTAGGATATTCCCTCCGAGACATGTTGCATCAGATCCCGAATTTAGTGATAAATTGGCAATGGAGCAAGTTAGGGCATTCCCTAGAAGCGACGGGTTACATTGGCGCTCGGGTGTGTCGAAAAATTTGCAAGGATTCTCACATTTGCATGGATGAGTGCGATTAAAGAAGTTAATCTATGAAAATAGGTCTCATTTGGCATCTTGAAACATAAGGTCTTTGACTGATCGACTAACTGAGATTGGAAAAGTGATTAATAGAAGATGAATAAGTATTTTTTGTCTACATGAGACTAAATGAGTTGGTAAAAAATTTAAAGAGATAGCGCCATGAGGTTGTAAAGTATAATGTGCATTAAGGATAAGAATAGAAATGGGGTAAGAATAATTATTTTCAAAAACTTACATAAAGATATAGTCGAGGTGAAGAGAAATGGTGATTGATTTTATTTATTAAGTTTGTATTAGGTAAAAATATTATAAATGTGCTAAGCGTTTATGCACTTCAAGTAGGTATGAATGAGACTTTTAATAGGAGATTTTGGGAGAATTTAGAAGAGGAATTAAGAGAAACAAGTAATGAAGAGAAGTTTTTTCTTGGACGAGATCTTAACAAATATGTGGGTGAAAATCGAGATGATTTTGAAAATGTACATGATAGATATGGTTTTGGAAATAGAAATAGGGAGATTTCATTTTGAAAGTTGCTACAACTTATAACTTAGATACTAGTAAATATTTAATTTAGAAAAAAAAAATAGATTTGGTGACATATAGAAGTAGGGCAAATACTTTATCAGATTGATTTTCTCCTTACTAAGAAAATGGATACAACGTTATGTAAAGATTGTAAAGATATTTTTAGAGAAAGTATCGCCACTCAATGTACTCTTTGTTTTGGATGCTTGTATACAAACTTGGCAAAAAAAAATAGAGAACCAAGTTTAAAAATCGAAGATTAAGTGATGCAAGTCGAAGAATATGGAAACCATAGCCTTTAAAGACAAACTAATTAAAAAGACCGGTTGGGAGAGCGAAATAAGTATAAATGCAATATGGGCGAAGATAACGTAGTGTATAAAGAGAGTAGCTAAGGGGACCCTCTACTGAAAATGAATCTTGGTGGTAGACTAAAGAAGTAAAAGTAGCGATTAAAACAAAACAATAAAGTTATAGCGAACTAAAAAAGTATCTGGATGATCAAGTTTATTTAGGATACAAAGAAACAAAAAAGGGAAGTTAAAGAGGTCATACGCGATGCAAAGTCTAAAGTTCATGATAAGATATATATAGAAGATTAGATTCAAAATAGAGAAAAATAGTTATTTAGAATCGCGAGACTGAAAAATAAGAATAACAAAAATTTGAATAATGCGAAGTGCATAAAAAATGTTAATGACAAGGTGTTGGCAAAAGATGAAGAGATAGATAATTTATAAAAAAAAAAAAAAAAGATGAAGAGATAAAACAACGGTAGAAATATTAATTTGATAAACTTTTTAATGGTGATTAGACGAGTAATCTAAGTGATATTAAAACTCCTTTGGAGAATATTAACTACAATTTTATGTGAATGATGAGTACAAAGTTAAAGAGGTTTTGAAAAAAATAAAGATAAATAGAGCGGTCGGACCTGATTACATCCCTATTGAGGTTTGAAAAATTTTGGGTGATGTAGAGATAAGATGGCTAATAAACCTCTTCAATAAAATTGGCACAATGGAAAAATACCCGATTAATGGAAAAGAGTACTCTGGTATCTTTATATAAAAATAAACGTGATATACAAAACTGTTCTAACTACCTTGAGATTAAATTTACGAGCCATACTGTGCAATTTCAGGAGAAAATAATTGACTATAGATTGAGGCAAGATGCTACGATTTCAAAAAATCAATTTGGATTTATACCGGAAAGATTGACTATAGAAGCAATTCATTTACTTAGATAGTTGATGGAGAGATTTAGAGCGGGAAAGAAATATCTACATATGATTTTTATTAATTTGGATAAGGCTTATGATAGGGTTCCTAGAAAAATACTTTGGTAAATTTGACAAACAAGTTGATCCTTTTTAAATATATAAATATTATCAAAGACATGTATGAGGGTGCAACTATTAATATCACAACGTGCGGTAGCATATCATCTAATCTCCCTATTATGAAAGGTTTGCATCAAAGCTTAGTATTAAGACCTTTCCTATTTACAATAGTAATGGATGAGCTGAACAACTTTATTATGTAAAACTGAGTGTTGAACTATTAAGAAATAAGAAGAACATAAGATGAGTATATCATAAATGCATATGTTGAGATAAATGTGTGAAAATTGTTATAAAGATAAAATTAAGAATAAAGAAAAAGATAGGAGTGGCTCTAACGAGAGAGAGAGAGAGTAAGAGAGAGAGAGAGAGAGAAAGAGAGTAGTTTAATATGGTTTCAGGATATAAGAAGGATGCCTATCAATGCACCAGTTAGAAAAGCGTGAGAGTTTTGATGTGTAGATAACGAGGAGAGGTAGTGGTAAATTTTTAACTACGTGAATGAAAGTAATAAAAAATGATATATGCATCGTACAAATAGATGAACAAGCTATCTTATATAGAAATAGGTGGTATCTACAAATTTGTGTTAATGACCTAATGTGAAATCTTATTATGGTTCTATTTATCCGATCCTAATTTAAGGTTTGGATGATGACAATGAAGATTCGTACATAGTATGGTAGCGCTATTCATCATGTTGATATTGATAATAGTTCTGAGTTTACTTTTTCTTATACACAAGATTTTTTAAAAGGGGCTTTGCATAAATTTACTTGCTCTAAAACTCCACAACAAAATCAGGTTGTTGAACGTAAGTATCAATACATCTTGAATGTTGCTTGATGCCTACATTTTCAAGCTAATTCACCCATTTAAATTTTGGGTGAATGTGTTATAATAGAATTACACCTTATTTCAAATGAGTAGACCCCTTAGTTCTTTGTTATTCTCAAACCCTTGAACAAGATCGGGATTTCAACCCCATACTACAAAATATGTTTTTTTGGTTTATCCTTGCACGACTAAAGTGTATAGTGTAACCAATCTTAAAAATAAAAATAATATGTTGCGGCGTAATTTCCATAAGACCATTTTCCGTATCACATTACTTTACAATCTCCACTGGTATCGGCCCCACAATGACACGAGAGCCCACACTTTTCCTATCATGATATTGAACCCTTAACCATTATTTCACCCAAGTCCAGCACATATAACTCCACCTCCTCCCCTTGATCACATCAAAATAATAGGTATACCTTTTCTAACACCAGTCACAAACTAACAATTAGACACAAAATAGAGAAAAAAAATTTAATAATGCTACAAAAAAAAATAAAAATTAAATTATTGGCCTATTTCTAAGTTTGTGATTGGTGTTCGCAACATTTAGTGCAAACTGTTTATATCAAAACTTCTGCCATAGAGAATATGTACAATTATGTCTATCTTTTACCCGTGATTTTTTTGGCAATTTGGGTTGTTTTTAAAAACTTATTGGGATTTTCTAGCATTAGTTGCAAGGTTTTCAAAACCGAACTGGTTATTAAACCGATGAAGGTACTAATTTAAGGTTTAATGTTTCAACCAGGGTTGAATCATGATTGGACCAGTTATGATTAAATAATATTATTTTGATTTTTAATATAATATATTAAATAATATCAAACAAAAAAATAACATAATATGATTAACATCACATAACTTTATGACATTGAAAAATAAACTTTACTTACAAACCCTTATTTGATCGGAATTGCGATTTCCATAGGTTTAAAAAAAAAAACCTTTAATTTACAGAACCGGTCCAACCGATTCCCAATCGGTTTTGACCGGTTTTACCAGTTTGTAGCTGGTTCACCCAGTTTTCAACAAATTATGTGTATAACTGATTTAAAGGATCTTTCTGACCTGAATAGGCGCCGGTTTTCTGTCGGACTGGTCGGACCGGCCGGTTCGATTCGATTTTAACTTCCTTGATTAGTCACAACAAATACGCTCAAAAAAGTTGGTAACATTCTTAAGTAGATGTCTGCTTTTGTCATTTTGCAATAAAAAACAAATTTATTATATTTTTATGAAATTATTTATTGCTTCTCCAAGTAACTTCTAGATTTACTTATTATGGCATCGTTTTTTAAAATTAAATTTTAAATACAATTTTGAGTAACAAAGTTTAAGAGTAAAAGCATTAGTATTAATTTAAGTATAGGCGATGAGCTACTTTTTTATTGGTAGCACTCTTCTTATGATAAAATTGAAAAGCCAGTTGTCATTTGTCACACCAATACAGCTATACAAAGTCGCAATTTCTCCATGTCGGAAATATTATGAACTACATTAGAATGTTGCAAACTAGATTGTACTAGGAAAAATACTTTTCATGTCAATGACCACGAGGATAAGATCTAGTGATTGTTTGTGAATATCATATTGTATTTATTTTATTCAAACAATTAACATTTTATAGTAGAGTTTATATAGTTATAGATGAACATTCTCAAATAAGATAAATAAAATGATTAGCCCTTCACAGAATTACTAATGTCTCTAACACACTCCATCAAACGAATGAAGTAAATATCGAGTTCAATATGCTGACTTCAACCGTGAAAAATCAGATTAGCTGCAAGATAGGTGGCGTCAATATTATCACACTAAATAATAGGAGTAATAGATAGATAGATAGATAGATAGAGACCTAGATAATGAAAAATATACACAACACGTATTAATACGGCAGTTACAACCACCACCTATTTTCAGCCTCAGCGTTGAAACGAATAACCGTGAACTTTTTCTTGAAACTCCGACAAATAAAATTATGACCCACATAAATACAATAATCATACGTAGGATAACTATCAACTAGGTCACCAACCCAGTTAGCATCACAAAAAACATTAACCAAAATAGAACTAGAGTGTTGTAAAAACAAACCAAGTTAAAAAGTGTCCTTTAGATAGCGAATAACACGATTGACATGCGACCATGTTTGGGAATAGCATATTATATTGATTTTATTAACACAATTAACAGTTTACAACAAGGCCTATATATAGTTACGGATGAACAATAACATGATTAGCCCTCGGTAGAATCGCTAATATCACTAATATTTCTAAAAGTGATTAAAAAAACATTGTTAATTTGAATGTCATAGTAGATCTCACACATTATATCCCTCCGTCATCTTTTACATTTTCTTTTTGTAAAAGGAATTAAGGATGTGTGTTTTTTTATATCAAACCAAACGAGCTACTCTCTTATTTTATTTTCTTAGCTCCCAAAAAAACCAAAAACGAAGAAGTTATTGATGAGAGCTCCTAAAAATTTGAAGGTGTAAACATTTATTATCCAAAAAATAATTCGAAGGAAAAAAAATCTATTATCCAAAAAACAATTCGAATGAAAAAACATTTATTATCCAAAAAATATATTTGAAGGAATAAACATCTATTTATCGAAAAAATAATTTTTATCGCCGTCTGTGGGAATCGAACCCACGACCACGTGGTTAAAAGCCACGCGCTCTACCGGCTGAGCTAAGACGGCTTTAGTGTACGATGTCAATATATAAAATAATAAACAAATAATGCTTGCAAAAAGTGGCTCATTTAATATTAATAACATGCGTCTTTCTCATTATTGAAAACACATCACAACATCTCTTTTTTTCAATTTTTTTAAACACGTAATGTTCAGCTTTGCTCCTGAATTTTAATCTACCTTTCTTCACAAACCCAAAAATAACAAACCACTGTAAATTTGTTCGAGTTATTTGCCTCCTGTTACAAGTTAAGGTGTTGTCATACACTAGCAGTACTTGAAATTAACTACGAAAATAATTTGTGTATGAATCGAACCATGTGGCTAGTTTAATTACATATTTCTGATTATGAAAAAGTTAATTTATCTAGCTTAAAACTTTTAGTTTTTTCAAGGAAAAAAATATTAAAAAATACCAAAAAAAAAAAAAACCCCAAAAATTAGCAGTTTAATGCAATCCAAAATTTAAGCAATAAATTATAAAAAAAAATTTAATTTAAAAGATGCAACTAGAGGATTCTTAGGTGTAAAATAGGGTTACCATGATTGTATATAATTTTGAGGTAGGCTCAACGATATTGGTCGCATACTCCTACTCTTATGCGACGTAATCATTATTACTTTGGATAGATTCACTAAAATATATAAAATAGACTTTCCATTTATTTATAGTATATCTTTTTATTACATTTTGTATTAGGTTGCCTATCACACCATCAAAAAAATTAAAATAGCAGTTTCTTTATTTTTCGATATTCTTTGCATAATGCTTCATACCTTTCAATACACATAATTTTAACAACAATTTTTTTTCAACCATTAATTAGAAAATTATTATTATTTATTGCATTAATATTAAAATTTTAATTTAGTTTTGTTGAACCAAATTACTTGA
Organism: Embelia ribes; assembly: GCA_001753735.1. Lineage (NCBI taxonomy): Eukaryota > Viridiplantae > Streptophyta > Magnoliopsida > Ericales > Primulaceae > Embelia > Embelia ribes. The sequence continues at coordinate 8,631 of MKEJ01093986.1, forward strand.
AAATAATTTTGATGATACAATAATAAGATAATGAAATTTGATTAATGCTTAAATTGTAAGGGACTGATATGTTCATTGAGTTCTGAACAATAACTAGCGCAAATGAAGTGCAAAACGAAACTGCACAAAGTTCAAAAATAGAACTCAGTGTTTAAAGAAGAGGATTGTCGACATTTATTGGGGTTGTCGACGGATCCCTATTGACATACCAAGTAGGGGTGACGACAGACGACTGATTCTCGTTTGCCCTGATTTGTGTCAACAATCAGCTCCAGGGGTGTCAATAGTGCACTTAATTTAAGTATAACGGTCAGATTTTTAAGAAGCCTAAATGTATCAAATTAGCCTGAGAATAACTAGATTAATTCAAATGGCCATCAATGCCTATAAATAGAATATTAAATAGGAGAATTATCATCAAGAATCAACAAGGCTACTCTACCCTAATCATTCAAACAAGATCATGCTCAAAAACCCATTTTTCAGTCTTGAGCATTTGAAGAGCAATCAAGTCACACAAAGCTTAAATTCTTGATCATTCTAGCGTGTTAGCTTCTCAAGAGTGTTATTCATCTTTGTGATCATTTATATTCGAGAGTGAGGCAAAGTTGTATATTCCAAGAATTTGAGTGGTTGTCTCAAGCGGAGTAATTAGCACCCGGAAATCTAATTGAACCGTTGTAATCGTTCATTTTAAGATTACGAAGCTTCAAGTGGGAGCTTGAAAGAGTGGACATAAGAGATCAAGGGATCTTTGGTCGAACCACTATAAAAGTAATATTTGTATTTATTTTTTCCTGAACTCTATTAATTTTGATTATTGTATTCTTTCTTTGTTGCATATCATTATTATTGTTAAAAATTTTATAAATTTCAATTCACCCTCCTCTTGTGATTTATTTAATGACCAACAAGTTTTATTAAATTATGTATTACATAAATGAGAAAACTATTATATGAATCCTATGAAAATATATCTTTTATATGCTAATCAAATTGGATTATAGTAATTCTATTTAATTAGCGGGTATCTGTAAACTTAACGTGATGAATTTAATAAACATTAATGACCTTGATCCCAAATTATAAATTTGTAATATTGGGAGAGATTTCGGTTACAATCATGTATTTGTATTGATTGTGATTTATGTGAATAAGGAATATCTTTATAGATAAGATTGAATTCAAATTTGTCTAAGATAGTTCTTCCAATATTTTACTTGTAGCCTATTTAAACACTTTCCATGGGCATAAAAGAAACATTCAAAATAATTATCTCTTTTGCCACATACATAAATAGCCCACTCTCTCTTTCGGAGCATAGTGCTTAATAAAAATACAACAGAAGATCAGAGGCTGCACGACAATCCTTCTGCCAGAACGTTTGTGTTGGCGTTCACGAGATTTATACACACAAATCTCGTATGTATAATTCTATCTTATATGGTAAAACATAATCCATATTTTGATAGTATACATACACGCTATTACAGGATCTGCATAATATTTTTCCGTTACATTCCACAATAGTCATGGTTATCAATCTCTTATAAGACTCGAAATGTTAGTATACATTTCGGAAGGTTTGTCTATGTATCGAAACTCTAGCTCTATTCTGACCAGATATAGATGGATACACATATATCTCTTAAAGAAACGAGACGTATCGTATATCGGACATGTTTAACCGATATTTATACAACTAAGAAACAATTAAGAATGAATTCATCGATCGATCGACTTTGATGCTAATTAAGTTGGAGAGATTATGCAACAAGTTGACATCTGATTTGTCTAAGAACGATAAATTTTGAGTCTGCTCGAATTTGGGACTGAAAAATGGACTAGAGGAAATTGGTTTGAAGATTAAACTGCATAAAATGGACAAAGCCACTTGAAATAAAGGATATGGATTTTTGGTAATTTCAATTGTACTTATGTTATTTGACTCTTTTATTTAATATATTTAAATTGTAAAGACTGGTCTATAAAAAAAGAAGACCCAATATATAAAATTTTACAATGGTTGTCATAGTTTTGTACGTGTCTAGGTTATATTTATGTATCTCTAATTGATATTTATATTTTCATATTATAAAATAAATATGTTCAAAATATAAAATATACGAGATAAAACGCGAGTGACACACAAAATAATAAAAAAATAATACTTGTGTAGTGAATCTATTTGGGGAAGCATGCATATTACCAACACCTTATTTTAGATAATGGATGGATAATTCGATGTGAAACTAAAATTTAACATTATCAACATTTGGTTACCTCAAATTAGAAAATTAACCTATTTTGTATAATCTGATGAGAATTCACACCAATCTTTCTAAAGCAGAAAAATTTCTCAAATTAGTACTTTTATTTTCAGAAAATCTTTCATAAATGCTATTTATACTTTCTCTATTAAAACAATAAATTTATCTTAACAAAAGAAAATAAATACACCAATATACTGGAAAAATATTTTTTAGAATTTATTATTTTCATATATTAATATTGTATAGAAATTATTTTTTAGAAATTTTAGTGTTACCTATTTCTATTTTGTCTAAGAAACGCTCTTATAGTCATACAATTTTTAATTCATATTACAAAAATGGGGTGGAAAAATGGGTTGGGCTATGAACACGTTCCTGAAGTATATCTGGGCTCGAATAATAATTTATCTTCCCATTGTCCTCTAGGCCCAACAGTTATCAATTTTCTTCTATTCTTTGTTTATTATTATTTAATTTTCACGAAATTGTATATAGAAACAAATGAAAATAGCACTCCATCTTCAACTTAGTAAACGTACTAGCTTTTTAACAATTTGAAAAAAATATGTAGGTAATGGCAAAAACTTTTACTATACATAACTCTATGTACTATTTCACTACTATATATGAATCGGATGGTAAATCCTAGGCTTGACCTGATAATTTCATCCTACCTAAATTAATATCCTAAATCTGTCCCATCATCCCTATTATCTTGCCCTATTTACACCAAGATTTAAATTAAATTTCATAATTTAAATCTTAATATATTTTGACGGTAATAATTTACGGGGCAAACATTCAGAAAATAAGACACACACAAAATCACCCCAACACATGGATTTTTTTTTTCTTTCTATCTAGGAATAAAAGTAATTTAATTTAACTTAGGTGAGTGAGTGGATTAATGTAATTCTTTATACCGAGTGATCGAGCATAGCTCTCATTCTTTACATCATTTGCATCGAGCGATTGATGTTGTATAATAAAATTATTTTTATTTTTTATTATTTTGTTAGTTACAATTCACTTCCATCGTTATTTTGAGCAATTGATCTCAGTCTCGTTTATTTGTAAATTTCATCATGTTTATTTGTAACAAATGTAATCAAATCTAAAATGGTAAATTAATTATTTTTAACTTGTATCTTTTGTTAAGAGATAATGCTAAAACTTTAAAGATTTTGATTGATAATTATAAAAAAAAACAAAACTCAAGCAATTTAAAATAACAAATTAAAAGTTCAGAAATTATAATTTACAATTACTCACCCATCTATTAAACTTGACAAAATATTTAAATATCATATGAATTCTCAAGAGTATAAATTATTGCCACTAGTTTACGGAGTTACCTAGAAATTTCTATGTAATGCATATTTCAAATTTCGATAAATGATAAATATAACATTTCTATATTTTTATTAAAACATATTTGAAATAATTTATTAGTTTTTGCTCTTATAATAATATGTAATATTTTGTCAGATAATACATTTGTGAATCACATGCAGAGTACGTGTGCGCGTGCTAGTTACTTAAAAATTACAATTAAACAAACCCAATAAATCTAATTCAAACATGGCCTCCATCCAATAATCGTTTCCTCTACAAATTATAGATTTTAAAAAATATTGAATCTGCTGCAGATTATTGCATTTTCCTGTGGCTGATGGAAGTATGAGGACCAATCATTAAATAAAAATACTATGTATGATGAAAGTGCTAATGCAAGCATAATTCAATCATTTATTTCTAACTCTCCCATTGTTCTCCAACTTTGGGTATAAAATGGGTATCTTTTTGTTTTTTATTGGACACAACAGGAAGAAAGAAAATAACCAATATAAGAGAGAAAATAAAGAGAAAAAGTAAGGGTGTGTTTTTTGCTCTTACCCATCTCTTAACTTCTGGTTTGGCAGCACCTCTTTGCGCATCCATCATTGGTTAGCCTTGACCTCCACTAGTAGCAATAGTAACCTCCATGTCCTGAGCTTTTGATGCCAAGTCTTCAAAGCTGCACAATTTCATTCCTCGAAGGATGTATTGTAACTCCCAATACATGCCCTGGATATACATTTCAATCTCGGACTTTTCGTATAATCGATCTCTGCAGTTGAGGCTTAAAATCCTCTACCTATGGATGTATTCGACGACTGGTTCATCCTTCCTTTGGCGAGAATGAGTAAGTTCAAGCAAAATCTTCCATGCCTAGAGGTCGCAATACCAATCAAAGGCATTACCTTTGAGTGTTTGCACAAATTGCTTCACGAGGAGATCTCTATCCATGCCAACGTTGTTACAGGTTTCCATAAAGTGAGTAACGTGTTGCTTGGGGTTCCCTTTACCATCAAATTGTTGAAACTTTGGAAGATGGTACCTGGTTGGCATCTTCAGCTATTCAATCCTTTTGTTGTATGGCTTTGAATAAGTGATGGAAGATTCCTTATATTTACCTTTGACTGTTTGCAAGATGAAATCTTCTAGTTAATTGAACGGTAGTACTACATCATCTATATATAGTAATGGTCTGACTTTCTATCCTTTTTGTTACTGACACATGCGCTTTGTCTACTTCTTCACGCTTAGTGGTTGTAGATATGTTCACATTACTTGCCTCTTCTGGATTCTTGGTAGCAAAATCCAACACATTCTGAGAACTTGAAGGAATGTCAATGGGTTTAGCTCATTGGCTTAACTGTTCCATTTTATTTACCAGCATTGTGAACTGTGCATCGCGTTCTTGGGAACTCTTT
>MKEJ01093989.1:0-10658 GCA_001753735.1 Embelia ribes
TGTGATGAACATTTGAAAAAAAAAAAAATAAATTTCCCATCAGTATTTGATCTTGTTATTGGTTAGCTTATAGAAATGATAACTTTTAAGCGCATTTTTAGATAATTTTTATGGAATATATTTTATATCGAGTATTTACAAATTAATTTGTACATGGCATGAAGATAAATATCTCGCTAAGAGTGTACCGTTCCAGCATGTTAAAGGTTGCCCAACATTTTTATAAATGAGTTTGAAAAATGTTTATAGTGCATCAATTTTTCAGAAACATAGACATAATTAGGTTTTTAAATCCTTGCTCAAGTAGTTGTCTTTAAGACTAGGTAGCATGATTACAAATTTGTCCTTGTTTGACAACATATGCATACGTGTGGCAAATAATCAAAAGATTTATTCTGATTTGCGATAACCAAAAATTTTCTGTATGAAAGGGTAAGGGCTTGAAAGAATATAAGAACTTCACTTTATTTGCATTACTCATAAAAATTTTCCAATTATTAAAATTTTAATTAAATTTTAAGTGTTTGAATTCTTTAAAGAGAAAACATGCTATCTGTTTTGTTTTTTTTATTTTTTATAAAACATATGAGAGATGTTGGGTAAATGCCTCCTAAATCTAGAAAAAGGACAAGGGTATAATTGTTTTTCAGCCAGAATTTGGGATGTAATGTCTGAGATGGACATATGCATGGCTTTTTTGATTGACTGGACATACTGAGAGGGGTTGATCCTCTGTGGCCAGGTATAGGCGTGGGTGACTCTCATCCTGTGGGACCGGCTAAATCAACGGTGTTCATCAACGACGTGGCATTTGAGGTGAGCGTGGGGCCGTTCAATGTCCATGAGGCTTTCGGTGAAGATGCAATGCTCATCGGATCCAACGGCCAGCCTGTGTTCACCAATGAGTGGGGGGTCACCGTCCAGTCACTCCAGCATGGCGGGTTCTACTATCTCGTGCGTGCATTAGCTCCGGTCACCGTCTCGGAAACTCAATTGGTGTGGTAAACCCTACTTTTTCTTACCATTTCTCATTAGGATTTTTGGAAAATACTTCACAAATCACCAAAAAAAAATTATATGTTGTCGCGAGAAAATTTGGGATACCTTTTGCCAGATCATTAAGTTACACGAAAATCCGGAAATTAATTTTTTGTAGCAATTTATTTTTCTGGTTCATAAGATATCATTTTCGGTAATGAAATTATTTTAAGCTTCGAAAGTTCCTTGAGGAAATGATTGGTTCATGCAATTAGATCTCGTGCATCAATTCTAATTTTAAGATAAAGATCAATGCGCATCTTTTAACCGGGTGGTTATTTTTATATTTTTTGTATATAAATCTGAACATACATTTTCACTCTTTCAAGATTTCTCATAGTGATTAAGACAATCTCATTGAAAATACTGTAATGTGTTATTAAGCACGCTTATCACATTTTGATATAAGTACTACTAATTGTTTTAAGGGTAAATTTCTATGGAACATGTGTTTTAGTGAAATGTACTAAAAGTTAGGCAAGATAATGTGTTATCAGTTCCAGTGACAGAAATAAATTATACCTAAATTGAATTTATTTTTTTCTGGTCAGTGTATTTATTTATTTATTTATTTTTATTTTTATTTTTTTTGCAGATTTAGGAAGGAAAATTAAGAGTGGGGAAGTTTTAAGAGCCTAGGTTGCTTTTCTTCATAAAATTTGTTTCCCTTTTTTTTTTTCCTTGCACCTTTCTAGTGTGATGTTAGGAACCTTTATGATGTAAAATTTCATGGACTCTTTTATGTATCTCGTTTTATGTCAAAGCAACATATTATTATCCTTTGCTTTCCTTTCTACTATCTACTATGATGCAAACTATAAATATCATTGGTGAACACGAGAATAATTAATTACTTAAGTACTATTACTGACATAATTTTCAATTGCACGATCAAAATAGCATGGTGATATCAATTCTATTTTTCTTGTACCAAAAAGCCACTTAAAACTATTATTTTCTAAACATATTACTCTTCTTTCTTTTTTAGTGGACCTTTTACGCTTAGGTGCACTAATTAAAAAAATAATTAGTAAATTAGATATTTGCCCCTGATTAATTTGTTGAGAATATGCAAAAAGTGTATTGTTAGTATAAATACGCAACTTTTTGAAGTAAAATATGCTTAATGAAATGCATAATTTAGATAGTTTACCATTTTTTTTTATTAAAACTATCAAAAGATCACTTATTTAAAAAAATAGTTTAATAAAAGACCACTTTAAAAAAAGGAGGAATATACTCCATGAAAATAATGCATGTAAAGTTGTGGATCGAAGAATTTGAAGTGTGATCTACTCATAATTTCTGCCTATTTTTTACGGGTTGCTAGGTTTTACTTGAAGGAAACAAGGGTAGTTGTAACTGTGAGCATTTATTTCACATTTTTTTCGAAGTTGAGATTATTTTTGCACCTTAATTCTGGCTCAATAAACAAAGTACGTTTTGGATTTAGTGAAGTCAAATTCTTGAGTAATTAAGGAATAACTATCTTAAATTTTGTTGTGTTACAATGAATGAAATTGCTCAAACAATTTTGTTTAAAGTAAGTACTATGCCGATAAAATAAATAAATTGTTGTAAAATTTAATGTGCAACTCTGCATTAGCAACATAACTAAAGCTATTATCCCCTTCTCAATAACTAATATAGTGGCACATCAATTTTCTTAGTATGTTTTCTACATAAATTATTTTCCCTTTGCTTAACATTAGGCTTCGATTCTCAATTCCTCCCATAATATTGTGTGACAAAACAATGCGCACATAAATTACATGGTGCACACATATGTAATTTTGTGCCCTATGCAAAGAAAATGTCACACCAAATTTGCGTGTACAAAAGCTTGTACCTGGTTGAGCCATATTAATACATTCTAGGTACAAAATAATTTGTGTTTGTAAACTTTGGAGAAGAAATTTGTAATTGTTATTTTATTTTAATTTTATTTTTTTGTTATAAATAATATTCAATGCCCGCATAACGATGATTTTGCAACGAAATGTTCTCTAACATGATGAAGAAAATATTTTGTCACAAGAAAGGCATTCACGGGCATGTTTTATCAGTTCAAACCGAGCAACAATTTTCATATTAATTAAATTTTTACAAAAAACTCACAAACCAAGAACTTATTAGTAGGAAAAACTCGTTTCATGTAGATAATTTTTCCATCAATCCAACTCGATAATCACAACTTTATCTATCTAAACAGTACATTCTTTACATTTAAACATAATTGCTCACATATTACCCTACGGTTAATGTATTGGGTGGTCTTCAAGTGATCTAAACATTTGTGTTTTTTTAAATTTATTTCTGCAACCCCTATCGTCTCTAGTAAGACGCGCACACATACACATGTACATACTTACTCCTTCATGAATGTTTGGTAAAATCTGACGATTTTGTACACAAATAAAAAATAACTTTTCAAATGTTAAATGACACCAAAAAAAAATATAAACACTACTCGATTATGTTTTGTCTTATTCTTATGCCAGTGATTATAAATGCTTAACAGTGGTAATTTTTTTTTTAATTTTATAATAAATGAAGATTCAAAAAGGGAAGTTCTCCAATTATCTATAAACATTCCAAATAGTAAAATATACCAATTCTTTGTGAGCGGAAAAGTACATATATATATATATATATATACATATACATAAACATATACATATATCCGGGGAAGGGGGAATCGTAACCTGAAGTGGGTTTCGGGCCTTTAGATTAGCCCTAGTGGTTTAAACAAATACATACATATATGTGTATATGAGTCCACGACTCCACTGAGCTCCAGTCACGCTGTCGCTTTCAGGTTCCTAATTTTTTGGCATGTGTCATTGTTCTTCTGCATCAATTTATCAAACTCAAAATTCTACTAGGAAGGGAACAATATAGTTTTTCTGCATCAATTTATCAAACTCAAAATTCTACTAGGAAAGAAATATTATTAGACTCTGCAAACACAAATAATTAGATGGTTTGGCATGACATGACAGTTTTACGTAAAAATCATAAAGTTTGTTTCCAAATTTGAAATGAGATATAAATAATAAATCTATCATTACGGGCTTTTGTTTTGTTTCTGCTCCTAATAATTACTAAAAGGGCAATAGTGATAATTACTAAATTTTGTAATGATTGTACTATATCAAAATAGATAGTGACCAATTAATTTTGGGCAGCAAAAAAAAATAAATGTGGCTAATTATTTGTGAATGGATGGAGTAATATGATTACTACCAGTTTGGGATTCTATACAACTGTTTAAACTATTATCGTAGTCAACATTAATTTTTTTAAAAACATTATCAATAAGTCTCTGCGACCACAAATAATTAGATGGTTTGACATGACACGACAGTTTTACCTAAAAAATCAAAAAGTTGGTTTTCAAATTTGAAATGAGTTATAAATAGTAAATCTATCATTATGGGCTTTTGTTTTGTTTCTGCCCTCCTAATAATTACTAAAAGGGCAATAGTGATAATTACTAAATTTTGTAATGATTGTACTATATCAAAATAGATAGTGACCAATTAATTTTGGGCAGCAAAAAAAAAAATGTGGCTAATTATTTGTGTATGGAGGGAGTAATACGATTACTACCAGTTTGGGATTCTATACAACTGTTCAAACTATTATCGTAGTCATTATTACTTTTTTTTAAAACATTATCAATAAGACTTTCAATTTATCTAAAATTAATCTAATTGGACATGTTTTTCTTTAAAAAAAAAAACTGTGTCTAACGCCTCATGTTGAAAAGGTGAGCGCCTCAAGCACTTAAACCATCGACGTCTGGCTTTAAGTAGGAGCCTATGCTGCTCTTTTTTAACAGAGCCTCTTCTAGAAGCTCTTAAGACATCCATGCCTAGCCTTGCCTTGGCCCTGTGCTAGTACCAGGATCGCCTTTAACAATACTTATTTACTCGGTGGAGGAAAATTAAATTTATCAGTGATTAGATTTTTCGATGTTTTAGTGTCATTGTATGTATCGAGGGCCGGAGCCAGGAATGAAAAATGAGTGGGGATGGCTATGAAGCACGGACACTCAAGAATAGGTGTCGTGTCCGTGTCGGACATGTATCGGATACACATACTCCGCAAATACTTTGAAATACATGTCTAACACACCACGCGGCAAGTCCAAAATGCTTTTTAATTATTTAAACTTTGGACACACGATGAACTCATTTTAGACTTGTCATGGACACGACAAATTAATTTGTAACATTTTTTCTATTTTGGTCGGTTTTCATTCATTTTCAGTCAAACAATTTGCTAGTTCTCACAAACTACGTTTCAATAATTGTTATTCTTTTAGTGCATGACATGTTTTTGAAGCTTTTGATAATTGGTAATCGTTAGTAAGTTGGACTAGATTATAACGAAATGCAATTGTTTAGTTGCTACTTTGAGCCAACAAACAATACATAACTAACTTATAAAAGTTAAAAAAAATGCCGAATCTCCACCACATCCAGAATTTTTTGAAAATTACCGAATTCGTGTCCGCACCCGCGTCCGTATCCGTGTCCATATCGGTACTTCTTTGTCCAAGGAACAATTTCTAGAAGCATTAACCCTAACAACCAATAGAGAATTCGAAGTATAGCCCAAAAAATCCAAAAGGCACTGTTTCTTGACAGAATAGTCCGAAAATTCAACAGATGATGTCCCTGACATTATAGCCTAAGAAACTCGTTGGTAGTGCGCGCATCACTTTCAAATCAAACAACCCAGAACTCTAAAAATCTCAAACCAATTCAAACTTCTTACCTTCTTGTGAGACAACTTCAGATGATTTTCCACTTCCATTAACTGATCCCTGCAAAATCAGACAAATTTCAAAACGATGACAAATATCTAGAAAATGTGTTTTGATTCAGTAAAGTGATCATTTATTAACCTCCACGTCAGTCATCTTGACATCCTTGTCTACTGAACCAGAGATCTTTTCCTTGAGTTTTAAACCAGCCTTCTTAGCTTCCTCCTCTCTTAAAATCTAACAGGGGCATTTAAAGTTCAGAATAGACAACAAATAAATTCGCTAGCAGCAAGTGAACAAATTCTCCAACAAGATAAAATCCACAACAAGAAATCATCAAAGAAACAGGAAAACATTTAGTACCCTGCGAGGAGTATCAAGTTTTTGGCGAAGATCATCAGAGCACAAATCATATACATCCAACTCCAATGGATAGTCCACTTTCTGCAACATATGAAGAAACATTATTCCCATCAAAACAGAAAAATATATTTCAGATTAAGTTGAATGGAAGCATACGAATGTAGTCGAGCCCAAGTTCCTAGAAAGTAGATTAATGTGCCAACTGAACATTTGAATTTTTATCCAGGCTATCTTACTGTCAACGTGTTCTGGTCTTCCTAGAAGCTAGGAAACTATCTAAACTACATACTTTCGAAATGATTATGGATGCTCCTATATGTTGAGAATGAATAGAGTTACCCTCAATATTTTGGCCTTCTGATTTGATTCTCTCTTCCAGAAAAATCGCACAAACTGAATGGTCAAGTACCTGCCCATATACCAAACAGCAAAAAAGTTAGGTGCTTGTGAGACCTCAACGTTCTGTTTTGAAGCCAAGAAATAACAAAAGTTAAAGCCAGTGTATACTTTGGCAAACCATTTATACGCGACTCTTTGATGTACAACGCACTGCGACCCAAAGAAGGGGAAGCCTTTTCCAGTTCTGACTTCAGACCCTGCAAGAATACCAATTTTATTATCGACTTAACATAGTTCCAAGCAGAAAAGATATCTGAACTGCATAGCAGGTTTTTACTCCTTCCTAGAACAACTGTACATGCCAAGTCATTCAAACTGCGGAAAGTTTCAAATGTGAGCAGTTTCATATTCGTCCACATACTGAGACGTTTAACCAAACCACATGAAATTATTTCCAGGACACGCATGAGTAATGCAACATCTTTCGAAGTTCAAAATTTTTAGTATAAATTATCAGGAAAACAAATACAGAACATTTAAACTGATTGTAATTGGTGACCATTAGCTTGTCAAACATTGACTTATACCCCACGCAAACATGCACCAACGTACATATTCTTAAACATGCCTTTATGAATTCTGAGCTTACAAATGATCTCATAAAGTAATGAAAACAAAAAACCAATCAACTTTGGGAATAAAATTTCTCATAATGTGCTCCTCCTCCGACAGTAAAAGTGTAAAACAAAGAAGGAAATCGAAACAGCAACAAAAGAAACAATACTTGATTCAGCCATGGCACTTACATGTTTCAGTCCCTCGTGCAAATGATTAACTTCTTGTGATATATGGCACTTCAAGGAATGAACTGATTCGATCTCGGAGCTTTCTTCTCCACTTTCTTCACAGTACACCCTGAGTTTTTACCAAGGCCAAGAAAACAGATGGACAAGAATACAAGTGTTCGTTATTGCCTTCCTTCCATAACCACAAGAAAAGGAAATCTAAAGGGACACACTTGCACATCAACTCAAAAACTAAAATGCATTACTATTGAGGCTTAGTTTGTTGTTGTCATTGTTGTCAGCAGCCACACAGCCTTATGTTTATGTGGTCAAAGGAACACGCAATAGCAATTACCTGCTAACTAGTTCAACACCGAAAAGTGACTTCACAGCATCTGAATCCTCACTGCAAACATATGATCTTTAAGATCTCTATCTTCAACAAGATTAAGGGTTAAACCAGCACTCATCAAGGAAAAAAGAAGGGAGAAAGGAAACATAATGAGAGAAAAATCATCAAAGAATTTAAAATTGTATTATCTCTAATGTGAGTGGCAAGTAAGCAGAGTTTCTTCCAATTCCTGAGATGCTATTAGTAAACTACCAAAATACCTGGAACCTGGTGATTTAAGGGACTGAGAAAGGGTGTACAGAAGTTGCGTCCAACATTCTTCAGCATCCTGTAATATACGTAAAGAATATCATCACGGATGAAACCAGTAAAATCAATCAATGATGTGAGAGAGAAAAAGAAAAACCTGTTGCATGAAGGATCCATTATGCAGCTGCCCAAATTGAGGATACTTTTTCCGCAAAACCTGTAAAGATAAATGAGGAAATCTAGGATATAACATGTGGCAATCCATGAGGGGAAAAAAGCAATAAAGCCACAGTGATCCAGAATAGAGTGAATAGTTTCATTCTCCAAGGAGCCAACTTATTCCAAATAAACTTTTCCAAAAAAAAGCAGCAGTCATAATATTCAAAAACAGCTTAGACTTCGATGTGGTGTATTAACTCTCCATGGTAGAGTCATTGATAACAGTAATGCTACGTTTAGGTCAATAATTACTGCGACTGAAAAAGAATTTGCTTCAAAAAGGTCACGGAAATATGGTGGTCATTTACATTCCGTCACATTTTCATGCAAAAAACTATTGTGCCAAATGTAGTCCGACCAGTGAACAAACAACACAGCAGGTTTGGCTCCCTAAGCGCTGAATATGCAGCTATTGATGAATTTCGAGGGGTAAAGTTACATGAAATTATTTCTCCAACATGAAAGAAGATACAACAGCTAATGAAAAGAACAGACCATCCAGAATTGCATTGGTGCCACTGCCTTTACGCTCTTATCAAGCTCATTAAATAGATCCCGTGTTGCAACAGTCAAAAGATGAGAAGACTGGTCCAGATCATTGCTTCTTCCCGGATGTGGATACCTAATCAGCAACAATATACAGAGGATAAATTCTGTCATGTGATGTGCCCATCAGAGACATGAAAACCACCTATTTAATGTAAATTCATGATGTTATCTATCTGGCCACACAAAATACCGCTTACTTCATCAAGGCCGATTTAAGCTCTGGCACTGAATGCAAACATTGTACCGTAGAATTCATGTAACAAGTATTTCCAAGATTAAACAAACCCGCAGTATGACCCTGAAGAAAGATGGGCATTAGTAAAAAGTTCAGTGAAAGGGCACAAAAAAGATGGTCAGCAGGAAAAGATTGTAAGTCTTCCCATAGAAATTCAAAGAATGATCATATACTACTCATTTTTTTAAAAGCAGGAACACCACTTTTTAGTTTGACCTTGTCACTAAAGATATGTTCTCTTTTGTAAAGTGATTTGAGTTTCCTGGCCTATAATCTTGGGATAGCAAAGGAAAAGTGGATACTAAATATTGTTGGTTTGGATGTACAAGACAGCTGAGAACCTCACCAGAGCAACAACTTGTTCTTCTTCTGGAAGGTCCTCCAAAAAAACAGGACCTTTTTCAGGGGCCTTCACAATCTCATCTGCCGTTCCCATCATCATAAACTTTTGACCCTACATATAATGGAAGACATAATGAAACTCACAAACTTAATTCCAAAAAAAAAAAATATCAAATACAAATCTGAGAGTTGTACCTCTTTCACTCCTAATTTTGACCAATCAGCATCATCCTACATAAACAGGAAATGTTAGCCCCATGCTGAAAATAAGTAGAACTCCAAACAAACACATATACAGTGATTTGACTAGGCTATAGCTGCAAACAGATCAAGAAATCTCAAATAACAAGAATTAAATAATTACCTTAAGTAAACCACCCTTAACCATAATTTTCTGCCTCTCAGGAGGTACACCGGTGAGATCATACAACTGAACTTTGAAAACGTAAGGGGGCTGAGAAGTATCAATTTCCACATCGGGGAAGGTCTCCTTTTGCCATTTCACACTCACTGCCATTGATATATCATTCACCATGTGAAAAGGTTAATGTTATAGCTAGTAATCTCCAAGAAAGATATGCAGCTAAAAGAGCATAGTTTTCTCCAGGAAAGATATGCAGCCAAAATGTACGAAACAAATGCCAAAATAAAAAGCATGGAAATATTTCCAAACTTCTCAATCTAGATGATACTCTAATGAGTGACGTCAGCAAGACAATCCATAAGCATTACAATGCATGATCAGACCTATTGCTAGCCAGATAATTCTTCATAAGAATCCCAATTCATGTAGCATTCCATCAATTAATGTCAAATCCGAAACTTTGGAATAAACCAGTTAGCAGAACAATAGAAAACTTGAATCCAGAAGGATTCTTCTATAATTACAAGCCATCAGTACAAATATTTTCCGTCGCTACACAAACGAAATCCAAAACGATACTCCTATATTTGAAAGCCATCAGCTGAATGTTTGCCATCTTAGATAGCAAATAATCACGACTCAGATAATTTGTCAATTAAGTAACACCAGACCCATAATCTAATGAATAAACCAGTGGCGGACCCAGGATTTTCAAGTAGCAAGGGCCAAGTCCAATTGTTAACCAATGGCAGACCCAATACTTTCAGAGGGATCTAAAACTTTTTTTTTTCTCAGAGGGTCCCTGGCCCGTAATTCCAGATAGAGAACCGTGCTCTGAATGTCGGGCTAGAACTACTGATCACACAAAAGAACCTCGCCTTCCAAAAAAATAGAGAAACTCATCTAAAAATTCTAACTTTATGCATAAATCTTTTCGGGGCATGCATAATGGATCTCGTCGAAAATTTTCAAACTCTATACATTAAATCCATAGAAATTTTGAGGGGACCCAGTATTTTCGGGTAAGGAGCTAGGACATTTTTTTTTCA
>MKEJ01093995.1:0-14955 GCA_001753735.1 Embelia ribes
AAATTTGGTGTTTGTACTTAGCTTTTTGGTGAAGATTTCATTTATAAAAGTTGTAATTTCATTTCATGTTCATTAAGGTTGTAAGTATTGCTTACATTTAATTAAGTTGTTTAATTTTAGCATCGCTATATTTTTAATTAATTGCAATGTTTTTATTAGTATGTTTCAAATTAAATCTTATTATGATTAATTTTGCAATATTAAGTTAGGCTTAACCTTACTTAAGGGATAAAAATAAATTATTGGAATCCCCTAACACCATAATTAATGATTATGATTTTACAAATTTAAAAAAAATTAAAAAAATTGAATTCGTCTAAAAATCTAGGGTTTTAAACCTGTTTGAATAATTTAGAAATTATCTAAGTATAGTTATGGAGTCTGACAAACTTCCAAAGACATCCTAGGTAGAAATAAACCAGATTAAAAATATCAGTGATTTTCTAGACAAATTAAATTGGAACTCATCAGTAATGGTAATTAGGAGAGAAAACTAATTATTGGACTTCCCATCTAGGCAATACTTTTAATTATTGTTGTTAAAAAGAAATTATTTAAAATTTAGTAGTAACTTATTAGTCAAAACTTTTCCCATATCAGGACAATTCATGGAGTAATTAGGAGTAAGGGTAATTTAGTTATTTTTAATAATAATAAAAAAATGAATTCTAATGAATATACTGTTAGAAACTTCTTAAAACTTCTGAATTAATTAAGAGTCCCTAAGATTGATACTCGGCATTCTTACCGAGAAAACTACGACAATATCTTAATGCACTTGCTAAGTAAAAATCTGCACATTTTAAGTTCAATTAAGTTTTTGGTGTCATTGCCAGGGACTCCCTTGTAATGGAGTGATAAGATTTTCTTATTCACATTTCTTTCGTTAGAATTCACATTTAAAATAATAAAAAAAAGAGTAGTTTTGAATCTTTCTGTGTCTTCCCACCTACTAAATTAAGTGTATGCTCTTTTTGCCAAAAACGGCCACAATATTGATGATTATTTCCTTAAGGTAAGTTGGGATCATGAATATATGAATTTTATTATTGGCAACGACTAAATTTGCCTCCCGGTGATGAAATAGCAAATACAATGGCTAAGTTGTACGAAATACTCGAGGCAACAAATAGGTTAAACAATATTTTAAACTCGACTATCCCTATTACACTCATAAGCCCCATCTCCGAAAATTTTGATACTGATTTGTAATCTGATATCTCTCACGATGTAATTATTTATTCTTCTACTAGTCTTCCCACCCCAGTTAAGTCATACTTTCTTATGCGATAATTATGAGGCGCGATGACCATTAGTATTGATTCCATATGATGCATTGATCGCTTTTTTTGTTTGGTGCATAGGTTGTGTTTTGACAGGTACTTCTTTGAAAGATGCACCGAGATGCTTACACGCATGCGAAAAAATTGGAATAAGTAATCAACTTCCTTGTAGCAATCCTTATCTGCTTTGGTTTTATTTTAAAATCTAGTATAAATAGAAATTGTGATATATTAACTTAATAATAATATAAGTAATAAGCCATATAAATTAAGTTGATCTAAGCTAGCATGATAATTGCCTACAAAATAATTTATTGAGAAAAATAAAGTTTACTAACTCATTTTCATAGGAATTACGAATGTATTTAGCTTATGCACGAAGCCGTTAAACCCTTAGGTGTCTCGTAAGGGTTTAGCAGGGCGACACCCACAAATACCTTGAAATGAGTTCCATTTTTTTTCCAATAAAGCTCAAAAATGAATATTTTTACGAAGTTGCTATACAATTTAACTAGTTAGACATGTCAATCATCCTAAATCCGAGTGGACACAATTTTAACTAGGTTTAAATTGCTCCATCTAATCTCGATTACTCAAGGAAATTTAAACTAAGTTATGATGAATTTTCTATGAATTAGCAAGATAGAATATGAAATCAATTTTCTTTTTCCATACTTGATACAAAATAAAATTTTAAGGATGCCATTATAAGTAAGTTTCCCACATTTCAAAATATAAGTTGATTATCAATGCGACATCATTCGACATTTCCACCTTATCTCTCCAGTAATGCTCTGTTACATATTATAGATAGTAATATTTATTTCTTTTGTCCAACCAATATCACTCTTTTTTTCATTATTATTATTTTTTTTTTACTATTTCTACTATCGTCGGACTCCTTCACCTCTTCAACCAATTTAGCCTTCGGCTTTTATTTTTTACTTTTGAAAGTGAAATTAAGCATTACAATTCTTATGTAAAATGAGTACAATCATTTTCTGTCAAAGAAAAATTTTCATATGATTTCAAACTAATTTAAATATCTATTAACCTTTACTGGTTTATATTTCCGAATAATTTCATTTAAACGACACAACTCAAATCTAATGTACTAGCATGGCCAGGAAGATGAGGATAGTAAAGTAGTCCTACCTATTATTTCATACAACAATTTAAAATATTTTTGTTCGTAATTTTTTTTTGGAATTCAATATGTATACGCAAAGGCTACTACCGAACCCCCCAACCTAAACTTTTACCATTTTCGTTATTACTTCTCCCTATCGACAATATATTCATATATGCCAAAAAGGAAATAATAGATTGAGACAACCTGAAGTATAATGAAAAGAATAAAAAACTGGTATGAAAAAGGAAACAAGAACATATACCACTTTTTTCTTATACATGTAAGCATCTTGATGCATCTTTTGAAGGTAGTACCTGTCAAAACACAAACTATGCACCAAACACAAAACGCAATTAACGTATCATATGGAATCAATAGCAAGAGCTATAACGCCTCATAGTCATCACAGAAGAAAGTATGACTTAAATGAACATGGATGATTATGATAATAAAAATGGTAGCCACAAAGACTATTATACATAAAATATTAAAGGCAATCAGTTTCCAATCACTCTCAGTCCTAACACCCTGAAAAATAAATGAATAATAAGAAGAAGAAGAAATAAACACAAATGTCCACAGACTCAACTGACAAAATTGTACAAAACACTTTTTTTTAACAAGGGAAAAGCAATGTACAAGAACGTCCTCCAAAAAATGTCAACCATACCTAGATGGATTTCAAAAATCTAATAATCTCATGGCTCTCCTATTGTTCCCTCTTTTACCACTAGCTTATATCTTACATCCCCCGCCATACAGCCTAGAATTTTGTCATACTCCCCAACTTCCTTGTAAGCATATGTGTAATCTTTTTTGACATTCACTTTATTTTGCCTACTATTTCCACCAACTATCCAAGTATCTAAATCTCCATCATCCGTAATCACCCTCTCTCCAAATAATATGCTTTCTAATAAAGTCTTCTCACTCACTCTAATAAACTTTTCATCTACTTCACGCTCCAACTTATCAACGAAATCTAAACTTTCAATCTCAAGATTATCTGGACTAACATCCAGTTTGTCCAATATTTCTGTAGAAATTTGTTTAGAATAAGGCACGGAAGGATTTTCCATGTGGGATTTAGTAACGTCCATAATTGGTATGGAAAGACTAGAAGAAGAATAAATAATTACATTGGGAGGGATAACAGATTGCAAATCAGAATCTGAATTTTCGGAAATGAAGCTTATGAGTGGAATAGGGGTTATCGGTTTTAAAATATCGTTATTTAGGCTATTTGTTACCTCGAGTATTTCGTACAGTTTAGCCATGGTATTTTCTATTTCATCATTGGGAGACAAATTTAGGCGTTGCCAACAATAAAATTCATATTCATAATCCCAATATATCTTAAGGAAACAATCATCAATATCGTGATCATCTTGGCAAAAAGAGCATACACTTAATTTAGTAGACGGGAAGACGCTGAAAGATTCATAACTACCCATTTTATTATTATTATTATTATTTTAATGTGAATTCGAATGAAAGAAATGCGAGTAAGAAATTATTAACACCTCTTTACAAGGGAGTCCCCGGTAAGGGCAACAAAAACTTGATTGAACCTAAAATATGCAGATTTTTACTTACCAAGTGCACTAAGGAATTGTCCTAGTTTTCTCAGTAAGAAAATAGAGTATTGATCTCAAGAACTCCTAATTGGTTTGAGAGTTCTAAGAAGTTTTTAACCGCATGTTCACTAGAATTCACTTTTTTTTAATTATTATTGTTAAAAATAACTAAATTACCCTTATTCCTAATTGCTCTGTGCATTGTCCCGATACGGAAAAAAGTTTTGACCGTCAGTGTCGGGTTTGAGTTTCATGTAAAAAAATGATGAAATATTCGATTACCATTTTATTTCATAATAAAATATATACTTCTCGTAGAATTTTTTAGGCATAATTGTAATTGGGCATATTTATTTGAATGGCATATAAACTCATGAAAGTTAGCATATAACTCGTGATATATTGATATATAAACGTGTCGTATTCATACTCATATGAAATCATGTAAGTTGATTTATAATTTGGGTTATAAAAACATATAATTCTGGATTAAAATGATATATATACATGTGGAGTTAGGCTTTAAGTCTTGTATATGTTTTTGGGACCAAGTATCGATTTTTTCTAAAAACTAAAAAGATTTTTATGAGTGACCTGACAGCTATGAATTGGGCCTATGATTCATGACACATGCATATTCTCGTACTGTTTTATAGGAGCAGATGAGTGTATGACCTTCTATAAAAACTTGGTGGAGAAACTTGGCCCCAAATTTTTATGTAAGTCGTGGTTATAATGTGGAGTTGTGATATAAAGGCAAAGTGCGATAGCAGAATGCGAATTCGAGATTGTGATTCATGGTTGGAGTATTGACGTGATCGAGATTGTGATTTATGGTTGGAGTATTGACGTGACGAATGTGATATATTCGTGGCATTTGTATTTCACACGTAGTTCATGCTGAGTGAGCATGAATGATGTAGATTGTATTACCCCTCATACTGAAAGGACATGTATGACATAGATTGTATTACCTTTCATGGTGAGAGAGCATGTATTCTTAGATTGGTAGTACCTTTCATGATGAGAGCATATATTTATGCAGTGGGCATGAATTGGTTATTGATTCATAGATAAATGTTGATATTTGGTTTATTTGTATATGCATACATATTAATGTATATCATATACTCACTTTTATCGTTTTCATTGATATGTGACCCATATTTATTTATTTTGTATATTTTCATATACTTTGTTTTGTAGATGCGGAGGAGAACTCATGGTATATTTAAGTAGCATGCACATGTAGATGAGGATATACTTTTGTAGTATTGATGTAGTTGTTGCCTCATTTCGTTCATTTATTTTGTATTTGAGGCATAAAACTTATGTATAAGTTTTTCTTCTTCTTTTGGGGACAAGCATGTAGCATGATGATGATGTATGTAAACCCGGAGGTTTACTTGAGTTTTATGTTGTACTTTGATGTAAATATATGAAAATGAAGTTGTTGTATTATGTTGGAGTTTTAGTTGTGGTAGTTGAGTTGGGAAATGATAATAGTAGTTGTATTTATTTCTCTTCTTTTCTTTCTTTTCTTCTTATTTTCTTTTTATTATTCGCTTTTATATCTATTTGGATGCACGCCCCCGGGATTGGAAAATTTTGGGGCATGACACTTGTCTTGAGCAATACCACCATCTCAATCGGCATTCTTGGATACTCTAAGATTAGGACTTCAGTCAATTGATCACAGCAGTCAAGTGATGAATCAACATAGTTGGTGCCTTTTAAACAAACTCCACTCTTCGTTGAAGGTTTATTAGACTCATAGTTGAAAATTGGAATTTTGTGTCCATTAACGAAGTAAGTGAAGTAGGATTCCACCATACTCAGTGGTCCGACGGCAAGATCGACAATAAAGTAATTTTGATCACCATAAGCTTCCACTTGCACGTTAAAGATATGAAATAAATTGCAAATCAATATGTTGAAAACAAAGATGACAATGGTTCATATGGTATTGGCATTATTTGAACCATAATGGAAACTCTGAGTGAAGTGCTACATTAATTTATGCTCCATTGATTTTCGATCGCCGGGATTGCAAATCATTTACAAACTTACTACCACAAACAAAAATTAAAAGTCAACAAAACTTATTCAATTACGAGATGTAAATGCGTCAGTGTTAAAATAATACAATTCCACTTACCTCACGTAATTTTCGATCTCTGAGTAATTGATGAGAATGTATAAATACGCTGCCATATGTTCTTATTCATCAAAACATATTTTAGTGCACTTGTCATAAGGGCATTCCAGATAAGTGAATATTTTAAAATTTCTAGGAATCGTCTTTATTTCAAGACCGCCATCATCGTAGCGGCCAACTTTTTTATGACTAATATGCACATACGACTCAAAATAGTGGGATCAAAAAATTGCGACTTCTTCAGTTAGGTAGGCATCGGCCTTCGACCCTTCAATGTGTGCTTGATTTTTCACATTATTTTTAGATGTCTGAAATAACTTTCTAAACAGTGCATTCAACGATACTAAACCCGACCCACAATTCTTACTTCGTAAGGAAGGTGCATGGGAAGGTGTTCCATTGAATCCTAAATATCCGGAGGAATAAGGCACTCCAATTTGCACAAAATAATGGGAATATCTATCTACAATCTCCATATTTACTCTTCTGATAGTGTAGCACTTGTAAGATTCTTGAAAAATAAGCATAACTCTATAAACGGTCCCCATAAGTGACCTAGGAGGAATGGTTTAAATGTAATCGACATCAATCTCTACATAAATACATGGTAGTCGTGACTCTTTATTGCCTTGAATGTACTTTTGTTCACATCAACACATCTGCTCATATTGGAGACAAATTTGTTTAAGAACTTTAAATCCTTCAACCACTTACAAATTGCTTGTACATTGCCCTTCTCCAGTTGATATGAGGCTTTAGGACATTTTCCATGACTTTTGTCCTAACCTTGATTTGGATGGTGACAAAATAGTAGCAAATCCTCTTTTACCTTTGCATTATCTTTTGTCTTGCCTTAAACACAAATCACTGTATTGAAGACATTTTTGAAAAAATTCTTCTCAATATATATGACATCGAGGTTGTGACGGATGAGGTTAGAGCTCCTGTAGGGGAGATCCTAGAAAACATTATTTTTTCTCTAGCCACAACCGGTAACTCTGGAAATCTAAGCATTATGTTCAATGCTCCCAGTTTCAGTAATTTTTACCAATCTGAGTTGTTCTATCTCCTAGAGGATTTAAAAGCCCGTCTTAACATCTGGAAGGTCCTTCAAAATAATTTGGATTTTTAATAAGTTCCTTTTATTATTCCTAAATGCATGACCTTCCAATAGAAACTTTGTATGATTATCAAACTATGAACTCTTCTTTCCATTTGGAAGATGTAATGCATTTGAATCTTCTATACAATGGGGGCAGGCCATCGTTCCCACTGTTGACCATCCAAATAGCATAGAGAATGCAAAGAAGTCATTTATAGTCCACATAAGAGCAGCTTGTAAATGAAAAATCCGTTTTAGCATAGCATCAAATATCACAACACCATCTGTCCCCGGGTATTGTAGTAGTACAATTAAAGGCTACGGAAACACATCT
The DNA here is from genome assembly GCA_001753735.1 of Embelia ribes. Lineage (NCBI taxonomy): Eukaryota > Viridiplantae > Streptophyta > Magnoliopsida > Ericales > Primulaceae > Embelia > Embelia ribes. Next base: position 7,587 of record MKEJ01093995.1, read on the forward strand.
ATCATATACATAGGATTCCTCGGATCGGGATAGATAACCTAACGAAAATGAATTGTTCCTTCATTCACAACTACAATGGCAAGTTGTATGCCATGACTACAATTGGCCAAAATCAGTATGAATGACCATATTGGTCAAACATAGTTAAACCATCAGTGGAAAGACCCAAACAAATATTGTGGAGCTCAGCTGTGAATGTTAGGTGGATATGGTTAAAATATTTCCACGCCTCAGAATCTGAAGGATGCATCATAACACCCGGTTCATGTTGATGGCATTCATGCAACCTCATATTGCTGGCCATCATTTCGGATTGGTACAACCGTTACGTCTGAGTGTTAGGGGGAAATAATACATCTTGCTTCATGATATATCACAAATTCTCGAATCTCCTCTCTTTCTCGGCTTATATCTTTTCTTCTCACAAATTTTGCAACTTGTCATTTCACTGTTATTTCCCCAGTAAAGCATACATGCATTTACATAACAATGAATCTCATCGACGGGAAGTCTCATTCCCTCAACTAACTTTTTTGTCTTATAAAAATTGGATGTCTTCCTGTTATCTTCAGGAATACGTCCTTAAAAATTTCATATAATTTATCGTAATACCATTTTGACAAATTATGTTCAGATTTAATACTTAACATCTAGACACGACAGATAATTGTGAGTAAGTCGAATTGTACCACAATTTCTGCTCTATTGCATGGAGCATATCATATAAATGCTAAGTCATCGGATCTGGAGATTCTTCCTCAACCCCTGGATTAAAGATAGGTCCAGCTGCATACATAAATATTGTCCTAACTGGATTAAGCTCCGTTTCATTACTTGCAAAAGTCAACTCCAAAATATAATCGGGTACTTCATAATATGATTGATGAGAATGGGTAGGGTTTGATAAATCCTCTTCTCCTTGACGATTCCAAACATAATAATTCTCAACAAAATATTTTCTAACAAGATGGTACTCTACATCCTTAACAGTCAAAATTTCTTATTCGTGCTATTACTACATGGACACCTAATCTTATTTTCATTTATATATTGAGGCTGACTACTTGCAAAGTTTAGAACTTCAACTAGGATTAAGTGATTTATTCGACACTCTTCAGTATCTCCATGATCTATCATAGTTCATTTTTCCCTATACATCTTATGGTAATTATACACAGTTCAAATATAAGTATGTAATTTAATAAAAAAAATTAACTCACGAACTTCCAAATATTTATATTTAAAATTTCTATGTTATAAAATTATTTTTGTATGTATGTATATATATATATATATATATATATAATTAACTTATAGCAACGGTGCCTATAGCACGGAGGTATGCAAAGATATATCAATTTAAGTAGTATCACTGCGTATTGACAATGTCAGCATGGTAAATTGTCGATAGTCGATATGCACACAAGAAGGTCGGAAATGGACATATTTCGGTAATGGCTAGATTTTTTTATGCATATATTGAGAAGGGGTGTTGTTTTATAGTGAAGTTTGATAGTTTTATAACGGATCTTGTAATGAATATTTGTATGTTCGTACCGGATTATACAACGAAAGTTTTTTATTATACTTAATATTAAATAATAATTTGTGACGGATAGTGAGATGGAAACTTGCAATGGATATTACAATGGAAACAGAATCTGCAACGAATTTTGTGACGGACAGTTTTTAATTGAATTTAATAATAAATAAAATATTTGTGATGGATTTTGTGACGGAAATCACTAACGGATATTGCGACAGATGAACAATCTGCAATGGAATTTGCTATGGATTGTTTTTAATTGTATTTAATAATAAATAAAAAAACTTGTGATGCCTTTTGCAACGCAAATTACCAGCAGATTTTGCAACGGACTTGAAAGTTGTGACAGCTTTTGTGACGAAAAAATTAAATTATATTTAATAATAAATCATATTTTTTGTGATGAAATTGCGACGATCTTTTGTAACATATTTTGCAAGGCAAATATATTAAATAAATAAATAAATAATTTGCGATGATTTTTTCAACGCTTTTTGCAAACTGATTTTGCAACGATTTTTTTTCGTTGCAAATCCCATAGTAAAATATTGAGGGGAAAATTCCTAGTATTTTTAGCAACAAATTTTGCAATGGAATTTAATCCATTTCAAAGTTCTATAACTAAATCCTTCGCAAATATTAAAAAAATATTTTTCATCGCAAATTCCATCACTATTTGCGACAGTCTTTTTTTCAGTCGCTATAGGCTAGTTTTCTTGTAGTGATATTTATATTACAAAAATAGAATAGCAAGTTGTTTTAGATAGAGATCAACACTGTCAAAAAGTTCATGGGAAAGACTCGACGTGATTTCTTATTTGCTTCGTGATCATTCCCAAATTATTGAAATATAAACCTTAAATGATGATGATGGCGATAAAATATTTCTACAATAGAAATAGGGCCCATCCGAGGCCTAACGCAAAGGTTTTTTACGGAAATATTTTCAAAAATGAAATTTTATAATACTTCAGTTCAATTAAATAATTGAAGGATATTCTATTGTGTTAAATCTAGGGACAAAAAATAGGTTCGAATTGGAGATCTAACTTATTGCTTTCGACAAGATCCGTTTTGAAAAGAAAATTTTGTTTAATTATTTAAGAAAAATAATTATTCAAATTATACTTGATCATTACAGGAACAAAAATAAAAACAAAATATTTGTAAAATCATATACATTTTCCGTTCTAATACATATTCATGATAAAACATACCTATTTTCATAAATTAATATTTTGTTTATTTATTAGACATTAGATGCCCTGAAAATGATACCCCGATAATTAGGTGTAAAGGAACGGTTAAATTGTACAGTGAAACCTACTACCGTAATTTATATTAACAAAATTTGTTAATGGTTTCAGAAACAAAGTGACATTTATTTATCATTTCTAGAAAACAAAAAAATGAAAAATAACAAATGTTTCATTTCAGTTTAATTATTATGATCCCCTGACATTATTTGCAACATGCATGCACCGTAACCGCGGAGGAGAATTCAGGATCTTCATTTTGGAGAATAAATCATATTTCTTAAATTAAAGAATGCATTTCGTTTGCTTGAATAATCCTATCATTAGAATAGGACTAATGTCAATTTTTGAGCTAGAGAATCAAATATTCACATATTTTTATCGACAACTATATGTTACACTAAAGCTCAAATAAATATAAGATAAAAAAAACTCTAGCTCTCAATTATTTTAAATCTTCTTGACTATGGACTACATATGGCTCTAGATATAAAATTAACCCACACAATAGAATCTCGTTTCCCATCTAAATACACTATATATATATATATTTCATGCGTCCCACAGATATAAATCTATTTTTTTTTTTCCATTTGGATTAAGAAATTTCATTTAATGAGAAAAGGGAAATGAACTTTATCACTAATCTTCTAAAAATGCTCTTCGTTGTAACCTATTAATGTTCTTAAAATTATAAAAAATTATTTATATTGATAAAAAAATTACCATATTAAATAGTAGCATAATAGTAAAAAAATTTCTATACCATTCCCTTAAAAAGAAAATTGACCTACATATCCTATGTACGAAAAAAAAAGAGAGCTAATATTTATAGAACCGATGGGGTATATTTCTACTTGAGAGACTCCAAGCTTTCTCCTACCCAAACCTATATAAAAAAAAAGGGCTAATATATTTGCTTCACTCATTAATTGAATTATTCTCCATTCAAAAATTAGCCTTTGATTTTCTGTCTTCCATTGACTAGCTATCTTAATTGCTTTTTTTTAAATTTATTAGATGGTAACAGTAATGATCAGCATGTCCTTTTTACTCGGTCTCTATGCATCTTCGTGAATATGAATGCTCAAAAATTCTTTGCATTAAATTGATTAAAAAAAAAACATACACACACACAATAATCGACCAGTTCGATCTTTCAAGATTTCGAAAAACTTGTAAAATTCTAGTAAATGTATGCGTCATTACCAGACAAATTGACTCATGGATTAAGGTGAAACGTAACTTAAATTTTAGGCAAAGCTTTTCACTCAACTATGCATGGGTAGCTTTTTAATTACTTTTACAATCATATCTACTGAAGCATACGTTATTACGTACATAAGAATTCATCTAAACTTGAATAATAGAGAATTAACGTCCAAGATTATTACGCTAGAATGGCGTGCCTTTATTATGTTAGAAATAGTTCAAATTGCTATGAATAACGGGATGCCATATTAATAATATATATATATATATATATATATATATATATAGGAAATAAAGATCAATCACGCGCAAACTACAAATAACATATAACTGAAATACAGATTAAACATGCAAACAGAAACCCTTAAAACTATTTTAAATTTTACAAGTTTTTATTTTCTATTTTTATGACCATTTTTTTTTAATACCTAGTTGGGCTATCAAGGTTGATGTAAGCCATGATGTATGAAACTGAAAATAAAGAGGTCAAGCCAAAAATTTCTGATTCAACAAAAACCTGTTAAAGTTAGAAAATCAAACCATACATATGGCAAAATTGTCTGGATATATATCATTACAAGGTGATATTGGAATTTTCTATAATTTGGTTTTGTCCAATGTTCGATGTTACGGAATTTTGGGCTTAGAGGTCCTCGTATATTGATTGTAATTTTATTTATGTAGCTCCAACTCATATTGTATAATTTTGGTCCTCCACACTGAAATCATGCGAGTAAGTTTTGAATCAAGATCGATCCTCTTGTTAATTACCCAGTCTCGCTATATAAGATTGGGTTTCCGTTGATGACTAATACACACAACTCTAAAATTCTAATTACATTTAATTAACGGTCCTGTTTTCTAAATTACCAGAATTTAATAAATCTGTTGGTCCCACTTGTGATGCCTTTCCAATTACCCTTCTTCCTTTTTTCCCTTCTTTTTTTCTTGTTGAAAATCGTAGCTTAACTGTAACGCACACATGAATATAATAGCCAAACATGACAACATGAATATAAAATTCATAGAAAAACCTTTAAACAACATTTATAAGATCAATTAAAACGTCAACGACAATGACGGTCTTTTATCATATTTTGTCTTCTTATTATAGTCGAAAATGACAATTACGAAAATCGCTGCCATTGGCCTAAACTATCGTATACCATAAAAGAGAGAACTAGAATAATCGACATCCGAGTGAGTTTCAACACCTTCTTAAGCCTGATTCCCGAAGTCAACCCCATCTATTCATGTTTTGCGTTTTATAAGAAAAACAATGCGAAAATGCAACCAAACAAGTACGAGCCAGATATATATTCCAATAGCAATGAAATAACTATTAAATGGGCATGATTCATAAAGCAAATAAACATGAATTATGTATGTATGTCCTCAATCCACTAAATATACATCAATCTGCATGTAATATACCGAAACGACACTTCCGTCACGACCGACCACTCAGGCACCATATCCTGAGGCTTTACTCATATAAAAGTTTATGGATAGCCCTCCCTATCCCGAGTTCCTATGGAACCCTCTCAAGATTGATACTAAACTGCCAAAACCGATTCGTACTCCCGGACAATCTAATACTCAACAATAGTTCACGGAATAGACGCTCTCCCATGACTTCAAAATGAATATCATTTTCATATCTTACTACATTTGACATGTTTCACTCCATTACTATAACGTTTCTTTTCATTTCATCCAATTATACACAAAATTGAACAATCATTTTCAAAATAAGGGAAAACTTGTCTAGACGAACTCAATCTCGTTCGAACAAAATGGCATCTCGTCCAAACCAAAGTCATTTCTTTCGGACGAAATTCTCTTCATCCCAAACAGGAGTTTCATCGACAAAAAATACAACCAATTACCTCCAACACAACCAAAACATCCTACAACACCTATGATTCATTATCAAAGGCATCTGAACAACCAAAACATCATATTGAATCATTATTCCGCTACATACCTTATGCAAAAATTAACAATTCCCTTGCAAAACTCAAAAAAATTACCCCTAACCTCCTCCTTTATGGCTTATCACCCAAACATATACCTACACCCAAATTTGAACAATAATCCTCAAGATTACCCATCATCTAAATATCAATTCATTATTATACTAAGATTTTGATGATTTAGAATAAGAACAGGTATGAACAATCCGAATAACTAAGCGATAATACTTACATCAAAACAACGAGAACGAGACGAGGAGTCCGAATCAGCATTTGGATTGTCATGCGATGTATTCTTCCTCTCATATCGAGGAGTTTTGTGTTGCCTTTTCCTCTTTTCTTCTCTTCCCTTCTATGTCTACTCTTTCTGTTAACGTAAGAATGAATATTCAATTAAACATAAACAGGAAAAATCCAATTGACTTCCCTCTTCATCCCCCTGGATTTATAGTTATATTAGAAGTAATCGCTTTTATTTTCTTTTTATATACAGGGCTAACATTAATAATATCGAAATGATATGTCAAGTTTTGAGCTAAAATCATTACGAGTTTTGAGCTAAAAGAATCATCATTTTACGAGAAGTGACACAAAAATCAGGCGCATTTTCTTCGTCAAAAGAAATCAATACCAACATTACTTGATAAAATCTTTAATCCGTATCCAACCATTTCCCATTCAATTACTTGATACGCGTTCTCATTTCATTAGTATTTCATGTAGTCACTTGGTTCCTATTTGATAAAATGATTGCTTTAGTAATTTTTTATTTAAGAGGATCTTAAAATGGTTGCCTTATTAATTAATGCCCGTTTTATTCCGTCAAAAAATAAAATTATGCTCCTTTTTATCAACAAATACATATTTCAATATTCTAATGAAGGACATGTTGATAGGATAATAGATAAAAATTATTTCTTTAACCATATTAACTTATATTTTTTTTTTCTGTATAAAAAAATAAATCAAATAAAGAAGGGTGAATTTATATTTAAAATCCTTTTCCACTTGTGCTTTCCTTCCAAACCCTTTCCGTTCTTCTTCATATTAATGCTTGTTTTGGACTTAGTTTCCTTTTATTTGCTTCTCTCTCCGACCCATTTTAATAGTTTTACATTTTTTAGTTTATTTTAAAATATAATTCAATTTCTATTTAAAAAAAATAGTTAAAAGATCATTTTATTAAAATATTTTTATTTATTATAATTATTTAATTATTCCATTCATTATAAATTGTATAAAATTATAGCATTAATGAGAACTATTGTAATAAAGATAGTAAAAATATTTTAAAGTTTAATAATATTAATAAATTTTTCTTAATATTTATGAAAAAAAGAAGCCAACCCATTGATGAAGTACATATCACAGGTACCATT
>MKEJ01093996.1:0-12107 GCA_001753735.1 Embelia ribes
GCTCTAAATCATATATCGGATAATTTTGCTCTAGAATCTTCAATTGTCTCGAAGCATAAGCTACCACTTTTCCAATTTGCATCAATCCACAGCCCAAACCTTCCCGAGACACATCGCAATAGACTGAATACTCAATACCTCGCTCCGAATAATCAAGATAGGAGCCAAAGTAAGTAGTTCTTTCAAATAAAGAAATGATTCCTTGCATTTAGAACTCCATTCGAATTTAACAACCTTTTCAGTGAGATTGGTAAGAGGAGCCGTCAAATGATAGAAATCTTTTACAAAATGATGATAATAGCTAGTAAGGCCTAGAAATTGCGAATCTCAAAAATAGACTTCGTTCGTTCCCAATTGAAAACGACCTCAATCTTGGAAGGATCAACTGATATACCACCCTCGGAAAAGACGGTGACCAAGAAATCTAACCTCTAATAACCATAATTCACACTTAGAGAATTTTGCATAAAACCGATATTTCTGAAGCCTCGAAAGTACAATACGAAGGTGTTCCCGATGAGCCTTTTCAGAAGACGAATAGATGAGTATATCATCGATGAACACCACAACGAAGCGGTCTAGATAAGGTTGGAACATACGATTCATAAGGTCTATAAATTCGGCATGGGTATTCGTAAGACTGAAAGGCATCAAGAGAAATATGTAGTCCTCATACCGAGTACAAAAATCCATCTTCTCAATGTCCTCCTCTCGAACCTTCAATTGGTGATATCCCATTCGTAAATCAATCATATAGAAGAATTTTAACCTCTGAAGTTGGTCAAAAAGATCATTGATTTTGGGCAACGAACACTTGTTCTTGATAGTGGCCCAATTGAACTTCCGATAATCAATACACATTCACATTGACCTATCCTTCTTTGGTACAAATAGAGTTAGAGTGCCCCAAGGTAATGAACTCCGCCTAATGAATCCCTTTTTCTCCAAATCAATTATTTGCTCCCGCAACTCTTCCAATTCCCTTGGCGTCAAATGGTATGAAGCTATTGAAATAAGTTTTGTACTGTGGATTATATCAATCTTAAACTCGACTCCACTCAAAGGTGGAAGTTTACAAAGATCCCCCAAAAATACATCAAAAAAATTAGAAACAATAGGGGAAAACTCTACCCCGAGTGAATTTTTTCAGAAAAGGAAAGGCTAGCCAACATAGAAGATAGACTAGTCCTAGTACGGTGAGTATAAGGGAAAAGAGTAGGACAGTTCCCCCATAAAGACCATATCGACCCCATCCGAAGTTTTCAATAATATTCACCTATGCTCACAATCAAATATAGCATGGAAATAAGTCAAAATATCTATACCGATAATGACATCATATCCTAACATGTTAAAGACAACTAAATCATATGTAAAAATATGATCCGCAATAGATAACTAACAACCTCGATAAGCGCTATGCATAAAAATAATATCATCCCTAGAGTATTTACGAAAATAAGCCTATTTAAAGGAGATATGAACAAATCAAGCATCCTAACAAAATGAGACGTAATAAATAAACACGACGCACCCATGTCAAACAATGCACATGCCCATGTAGAAAGGAACGGTAAAGTACCTCAAACAACCGAAGGCTCAACACCATCTGGCACTTGAGGCATAGCAAAAGAACGGGCATGTGATGATTGACCTTGTTAGAAACCCCCACGAGTATCACCCTGATAACTTGCACGAGATGAAATAGAACCCTGGCGAGCTGATGGCAGAGGCATAATATGAGATATACGCAGAGCTACCCTCAAAGATGAAGACTACTGATGACCACTAAGGCCAACAGGCAAAAGGAAGCTCTCCGAACATCTTGACCTTATATGGCCCTTATTACCGCATGCCAAAGAGAAGGCCTAAGGGCATAAGGCCTAAACATGCTCCTCGTTGCCACAAAGGAGATATATATGAGACTACATACAATCTCTAGCTGAATGACCTTGACGACCATAATTATTACACCCCTAGATGCAATCTCAAACAAGATGACCATGACGGCCACAATTGTAGCACCCGTCACCCTAAATAGAAGGCCCCGAATAAGTAGTACGACCAGGAAAAGATCATCTACGAGATGAAGAAGAAAGGCTTCTTGATTCCTTTTCTGCTTACTGCCACTGCTACTGCCACTAAAATTGCCACTTGAATCGGCCCCATCGAGATTACTCGAAGTCAGCCTTGAAACTTGCACTGAATGTGCTCCTAGTGACTAGAAGAACACAAAATCACTTTCATTGTTGTTTGTTAATCAAACTGTATTGCACTTCCATAGCTTCCCCGACGCACCTCTTGAAAGTTTCATGTAGCCCTGACATAACATCCATTTGTATCGAAGGCCTCAATCTGTTCTTGAAATGGAGACTATGCAATTTCTCCGTAGACTCCATTTCAGGCACATACCTCAAAAAATCCATAAACAAAATTTGATAATCAAGAATGCTAGAATTTCCTTGCACCAAGTTTACAAAATCCTCTTGCTTCCATCCTCAAACCATTTCCGAAAAGAACTTTTCAAGAAAAAGTTCCTGAAAAGCTAACAATGTAATACCCGTTAGTCCATTGACTTCTTCATGATTTCTCCACCAATAAGTCTTTTTTCCTCTTAAGTAGAATCGTTTCGTTACCATTCTCATAATGTCATCGACTATTTAAAGTAATTGGAAGATTCTCTAGACCTCCATGATACATTCCTCAGCTAAGATGGCCTCATCATCTCTTTTAAAAATTGGATGCTCCATTGTACAGAATTACTTTTGAGCTGAGAAATCTCAAGTTTTCCCGCTCTCTCTCGAATTCCATGCCATCCGAGTAAAGGCCTCCTCCAATGCGTGGAACATATTAAACGATTCCGGGGATTGGAAGCCTCCCATATTACCCAATCCCAGTAGTAGTGTGAAATTCATTTGAATATTTTTTCCCATACCCTATTGAGAATGTGTATGAGGCAGAATTGGAAGTTGAGGTCCATAAGCCTCTTCTCCCGATGTCTCCATACTCTTCTCATCCAAAGTCTATTCGAGACTCAGAATGTTCTTATCTTCACCTAAGTCTGCCATCGTTTGGACACGAGTGCGCAAAGGGTATGCCTCATCCTCAATAGGCACTCCTGTCATTCCTCTACCACCTCTACCTCTACCTCTACCTCGATTCGTAGCTCCCCCGACTACCTCGACGTCTACATCCTCTACCTTGAGCCATCAATCTTCACATCACAAGGAAGAAACGAAGAAAAATGCAAGCCACATTTGTATAACGAAAGAACGAAATAATGCAATGCAATTAACTTACAACTTATCAAGCATTAGTCAAGCAACAAACAATTGCTATACAAGTATTACAACTTGCTTACCCACTCTCGAACCTACGTTAGACCCTACCCATAAGCCACCTAGGTTTATAGAACTCGATTAGCTCCAATACCAACCTCTTATGCCCTAAATCCCCATAAACTTGGGGACGTGAGAATTAGAAGAATAATAGTAATAAGAAACATAATTTAACCAAAATGAAAATAAAAATAGATACATCATAGCTATTCAACATTCCCATAGATCCCAATAATACAACAAAGCTGTATATATAATAACGTGTCCAATACTAGCAACAACATTCAAAATGTGGCAACTGCAGTCCACAACCTAAATACATAATATAAAGTGCTAAAATGAAACAGTTTGAAGGCCAGTGCTAACACTACACAAAAGAAAGTTTCAAGCCATTGGCTCAACAAAAAAAAATATGTGTATACATACCGTATAACTTCTGAATAAAATAAATAAATGTTAGTAAAATGACATCTTCTAAATCTAAAACAGTTATCATAAGTAATCCATGTTCTACAAAACTTGGCCTGAACTAGCCTCCGCGCTTTCAATATAAATATGAGCAACAATATACAAAACAAGAAGAAAATACGAGTTAGATGGCCAATCAACAATATAAGCATGAGATTATCTTGCAAAAAATAAATATGTACATGTTCATGGAAATGAAAGTAAATACATATGCCAACCAATAATAATGCTCGAATGTCAAATTAATGCCATACTAACTCGACAACTACTCCAAGTATGACTCAAATAGAAAGGTGGGACTAGTATCTCTCGAAGATTTTGAAACTTTCGCTCGCCTACAATCAACGCATCTTGTGTGACATAAATCATGAGTCTGACTTTAAGGTACACTAATACCTAAAGTTATCGAAGGTCTATATCCTCGTGCAGGTTTCTCAGCTCTCGTGGTAGGGATGTATGTCCCCAAGCTTATCTCACTCCTCGAAAGGTTAAAATTCCAAAGATTTTTCTCAGAAAAAGTCGATACTAATACCCCGAAAAGAAATTAAAAGACTCAAATCCTATCATGGTAATGATAATGAAATGAGACCACACGTTCATATATTCATGCTTTTCAATTTTTTTCACATAGTACGCTCCTCAAGTAACATACTTTTAAAATCCTATATAAAAGGTATGTTTTTATTCCTCGAATGACATAGCAAGTTCTCCAAATTTCCTCGAATACTCCTCTGAATTTTACAATGAGGTTTTTACAACAAATTAAGTATGAATAGCCAATGAATATCATTATTGTTCTCGCACTACAATTACAATGCTAATAAGTATGCAATGATCATATTGTGGTAACAATAATCATGCCTCGCAATTTCATAAGATAATATTGTTGAAACAATATATTAATGCCACATAAAATAATTATGAATACAAGATTCATTCGTTAAAATTATCATGTGATAGTATAGATAAATACCATATTCATGCCCCGAAATTACTATAGTAGTAATGCCACGCAATTGAGCAAGTAATAGACTCTAATATAAAATCAGAAATAAGTTTTGTCATTGATAAAATTTTATATAACAATAACTAAATCCAAAAAAATAATCAAGACATTTAAATACATGTTGATACACATACACGCTTATAATTAGATTGCTATTTGCAATCTACTCATCCCTTACGAAGCAATGAAACTCCCGAATGATTTTTCGAACACGAACTCGAAAAGCTTACTTTGAACTCCATAATCAATCAATCATTTGAGCTTGGAATCGAATAACCTAGACCAAAGTAAAGAGGTTTGATTGCATAACATACTATGAATTAATCCCCGAAAGCCAAGGATTAATAGATCAACAAAGGAAGAAAAAAAATGGCCTTGGACCTGTCCAAGCCATTCGCGAACCGGTCTGAGAAGTAACATAATTTTCCATAGGTATCATGGACTAGTCCCAACCCTCTTGGACATGTCCAAGTTTTTGGACAAAAAAGATAAAGCTTTCTTGAACTAGTCGGTCCCCTCCCGGACCAGTTCAAGCTTCAAATACTTTCAAATTTTCGATTTTTAACACCGAAACCAAAATATTTATCAATCAAAAATCTGAAACTTTCCCAATATATTTATAAAGTTCAAAGATAAAAATAAATACATGAAATTTCGTACCTCATAATGCAAATCAAAATCTCGTTAAAATCAAGAATACTTTCCACTTGAGCCTTTGATTTGATATAGTGATAGTATTCAAATTATGACGAGTCCTAAGGCAAAAATGATCCTTACAATATCAAGAGTAATTTCGACAAATTTATTTCGATGTACCGTAACAACACGAAATCAAAACAATAAAAACGAATGCTAGAAAGAATGAGACTTACCTAGAATCGAAGGTCTTGCTTCAAGGATCAATAATGTCACCTTTTAATGAACATACGAGCTTCCGAGATCTATGAAAAGAAGACGTAAAGTTTTGGAAAACTATTTCACCACTTTTAACTCTCTCCACACACTCTTTCTCTTTTCCACAAGTCAACATTGAAAAGTAAAGTGACTAAGTAAGGCACTCATTACTTAACATACTACACACACAAACCAATATAATATTATGCTATGCAATATCTATATGAACCATAATAAATCACAGAATTAATTATAAATATTATTAAATTTAATTTAATAATATTATTTATTTACGAGAAAAATTCACTCTAAATTTCTGGCACGTTACACATTACTTTGATTTTAAATCACACATGTTAGTTAAAACCATTGAGCAAACTATTCCAATTTCTAACATTACTCAAACAATTAGTCTTTTTAGTAAAGGAGATTTATTGAATAAGTTTAATATTCATCCACAATCGGTGTAGATAATTCATACACCATCAACCTTGGATTCGATTTCATATGCGGAGACAATGATAAATACATATATGTTGTTCATTCAAGTCTGCCAGTGTATGAAACTCCATACACCATCGGTGGATTAAAATTAAATTCTTACTCAATTATTTTAAAACTTATAAATTTATCCATTTTGGATTAATTCAGATAGCCTTTAAACTATTGGTGCTTTTAGGCTTAAATGCCAATATTATGGCTTAGGTGAAAGACAGAAGATGTAGATACTTCAAACCATATTTAGCCGCCTTTATAGAAACTACTCTTTGTCACATACGAGTTTATTTTAATGTATCTCCCTATTTAGTTTCGTCCATTTACTAATTGAAAATCTTCATCCTCTTTTGAGTTGTTTGTAAGAAATAATTCATTCTTTTTTTTTTTTTACTTCACGTTCAAGTATAACATTTTTATCATTATTTAAATGTACATTATCAGAAAAATATCTAGTTCATTGATAATATTAATCCAAAATATGGGAGTTATGATTGATTTAAAATGGGAAAGTTATCAACAATTACAATTAAATTCAAGATACGAGGGTCAAACAACAAAATATATATTTACGCATCAATATATAAATACATAAAATTGACTAAGGTATTTTAGGTATATTAGTTCAAATAAGTTAAATTATTTGAGCTATATTGGGGTTTATTACATAATGGATTGGTTTAGGGGAATTTTGGGTATTAAAAGGTATTCATTTCAGTTTGGTGCCGAAATTTTGCAACCAATAATAAACCTATAAAGGGGACAGTGCAATTTTAAAAACCTTAGGAGGTTTTTTGAAATTGTTAGAAACTTCATGGTGGTAGAGTATAATTTACCCATAAAAAATCAATAGTTTTGAATTTCAAGAAAAATTAAAATCTTTAGAAAACAATTCAATAAAAAAGTTTGTAATAACTTTCCAAATGATTTTTTGGGGGAAAAGACAGTTAGTTTTTCTTCCGTACGAAGATGATTTTAATGAGAAAAATATTCATACAAAAGCTAAATCTTTTCAATTGGATCAGGAATATCTTGATTTATGTAAAAATAAAAAAGAAATTAATTTCTTATTAAAAAAGGTTTGAATACAAATTTCAAACTCCTTCGATTTATATAGCTTTTAATGTCAATAACGGTGCTGAAAAAGAACGACATATTCCAAGATAAGTAATAAATTATAAATCTCTTAATAATATTTTAAAATAGATTCGTTATCCTATTCCTCATGAATAATGATTTATTAGCGAGCTTGCATGATGGTTTAATCTTTTCAAATTTTGATATAAAATCAAGATTTTGGCAAATTCAAATTAATGAATCATATGGATACAAAACCGATTTCATGGTATCTTTTGGACATTATTGTTGACCCAAGATGATAAATCAAGAGGGGGTGAATTAGTTTTCTTTAAAATTTTATGGAGTTAAAAATTTTGTTTGGCTCAAATTTGTGTAAAAGTGATAGTGAATATGAGATGAATGATTTATGTATATGAATAATAAAATACTAAAAAATACCCCTATATCTACTAAAAAAATTACACCGTAAAGGATCAGTTAGAATTTTGAGTCTTAACCTAGACCGTTTCCAAGAAAATTTTTGGGTACTACTTAAAACTGTTACAACTTTGAGCTATCTAAGTTTCTAGTTTGAGCTTACAATCACAAACCGAGTGTAATACCTTCCAAAACTACCCAACTTAATCAAGAATAAGACTTTATAAATCACTCTTTAGATTATAACAAAGATAGAAAAGAAAGTACAACCTCACTCAAACCCTTTATGAAAACTAAAATTAAAAAGTTTATACAAGTATGAACTCAAAGGGAGGGTTCTTAAAATTATATAAGTTATTGCATCAAAATGATTGAGTTTGAATTGATGTAGGTGGTAATTATTGAGATATTGATGTTGGAGAGATATTTTTTAGCCTTGAAACCAGATTTGAACATTGCATAGGTCCGCTACATATCCCCCGTGCCTAATCGTTACTAGCCGTAACTTTTGGAAAATAAAGACATGTTGTTTGCTAAATATCTATCGACTGATAATACATATATATTGACTGATGTTATATCAATCAACTGATATAACATATATGTCAACTGATTTGCTTCATTTTGACTCCAATGCATTATGCTTCTCTGATGGACCATATATATCGATTGATTATGCATATATATCGATTGATATGTCATATGTAGACTAATTTGAGTTAGTAGATAAAATTTCGACTTTTTGTTGTGAAAAATAGTTTAGTATTTTGATTAGACTATTTATCAGTCGACAGATATTAACATATATGTCGACTGATATGTCCAAACTTCAACTTTGACTTGATCTTGAATTTTTTCATTCCGCCTTTTCAACTTTTAAACATATTTGTTGACTGGTATTAACATATGTCGACATATTGCTATATTTTTAGTCAATTTAAGCCATTTCCATACATCGAACACTTTTTGAGCCTTTGTAAGTCCAAGACCGTCATAAATACTTGTTTAAAATATTTATCTGACCATAAAGCTCAATTTTGTTTATTTTCATTTTGAATTTTTTAAAATAAAAATTTAATTAAAAAAATATTTTCAAACCTTGGGGCAATAATCATGAATGGAATGTAATGTCTTTTGGCTTAAAAAATTTCTCTTCAGAATTTCAAAAGATGATGAATGATATTTTTAATCCTTATTTGAAATATATCATTGTCTATATTGATATTGTTTTGATATTTTCAAAGACAATTGATCAACATTTTAAATATTTAAAAACATTTAAGGAAGTGGTCAAATACAATTGGCATGTTATATCAGCTCTAAAAATAAAATTATATTAGACTAATGTTTGATGTCTAGAACATATGTTTAATCAAGAAAATATTGTTCCTATTGATAGAAGCATAGAATTTGCTTCTAAATTTTTTGATTAAATTGTTGATATTAAACAACTATAAATATTTCTTAATTGTCTTAGGTACATTAGCTAATCATGCCTATAATGACTCTAATCCCATACAAGCGGGTGGATGGATCATGTAAGTATTATGTATATTAAAAGCAATTGAAAATAATTGAATAAGAAGGCAATGCATGATGAAAACTATGAAAGACTAAAGACAAAGATGTATGCAAAATATAGAATATTATTGCTGATTGAAGTGTGTTTTAACAAATGGGGAAGGCCCCCTTTTATAGAAAAGAAAAACATAAGTATTATGAATATTAAAAACAAATGAAAAATAAGGCAATATAAGATGAAAACTAAGAAAAGCTAAAGACAAGGATGTATGCAAAATAAAGAATATTATTCATAATTGAAGTTTGCCTTCCCAAATGAGGAAAGTTCCCTTTTATAGACAATGGAAAGGTACTACTTAGTTTCTCAATTATAGAAACCTAGGCAAGTGCTTATGTTTTTTTTTTTTCCTGGTCGTAGGAATCTTATCAAGACACAAAAGAAAAAATATACAAAGAAAAAACACAAAATAATTGTCTTACACTTTTCACATCGGGTGCTCATTGGGCCCTATCTGCATAAGAAAAATTTTAAAATGGTTGTAAAAAAACATAATTGTTGTCGGCTATATTTCTCTTTAGTGAGAATCCAATGCATAGTGATAGCTTTATTCAAATTATTCCATCTTGGCTTTCCTTTCTGCTGAGCTATTTGTTGGTGATTGTTTCAATAATAGAATCCCAAACATCTTCTAGGGTTGCTATGTATTGTGTGCTTCTTAATTTTGTAATTTTCCCACCAAACAATCACACTAATTGTTATAGGAACTTTTTGATGATGAAGACTTCATTATCCCATCTTGATCTTTTGGAGGAAATAACGAAAAAGCACCACAAAATTGATGTTTCATGTAGTCCAAGAGTTTTACCATTGTCAAACACTCCATGGTATTAGAAAACTTCTTCTGAAATTCTTTCAGATTAGCAATGGATCCTGGCTAGTTGTAGCCTATTTGTTTAATTGGCTTTTTGTTTTGGACAATAGTTAATTAAAATTTTCTTGTAATTTTTCAAAATTCTTTGGCAAATGCCTTTCATCATTTACAAAAACTTCTTTCCAAAACTGGGATATATAAATTATCATGCACTCTTGTTATATCCTAACACTGAATCCATGTTATTTGAAATTCTGCAAATAAAAAAATATAACAAATAATAGGCATTGTTCCAAAATATTTTTTCAAGGTCAATTTTAGAAATAATAGGATTAGTTTCTACCCAAGATTATATAAATCTTGGAGATACTTAGGGAATATTTCCATATAAGTGGCAATTTTGTCGGCCAAACAAAAAATCATTTTGGAATAGGTTTTTTCAAAACATATGGATTAATGCTAAAAACCAAGAATGCTTATCTTGGGATTTCGAAAATAAAATAACTTCGAAAATGCTTGAATATAATCCCAATAGTTAAAAAAGATCGATTGATTATGTTTGATTTTTATAGTTTTCTCCACATTTGGATCTAAATATCATTCTTTTGGGGAAAAGTGTTTTTATTGATATGGCATTTGCTAAAGTTAATATAACTCATTCGATTTCTATTTTGGAAATTATATGTGATGGTAACCAACTTGGTTACACTAAGAAGTAATTCTAAATTTTGGACTTGATTTTTCATGTAAACCAGCATATCCTCCGGATTCCATATACTTTCTTTAATGGATCTAGTTGAATGTTTTCATTTTCAATGTAGATTATAATTTCATAAGTATCACTCCAAAATTATTCTCTTTCTCTTTCTCTCTCTCTCTCTCTACATATGTGTGTGTGTGTGTGAAATTTTACTAGTTGTGTTCCTATTATATATTTAGTATTTACCTAGTCAGTCCTTGCATAAGTCATATATACGAGTCTCTTGTCCATTTTAATTAATCAATATAGAATCATTTACCCTTCCTGTTTATTTCACATGGTATCAGAGTACCTACCTTAACCATAAATTAATCTGATCTGACTTTGACTTATGGCTGCCTCCATAATGGCACCGCTGTGACTGACCACCACCTGCATGCTAAGATGGCCACTGCCAGTCTGCCTCGCTTCGCTACCATAGCTAATCCGACCATCGTAGCTAATCATACAACCAATCACAATCTGGTTATGAGATCTCCTTTATTAGATAACCAACTACTGTGCACCAACACAATAGCCAACGATGCACCTCGCACCGCTGTCGCAACCCAATGTCAAGCCAAACAACCACAATCGGCTGACCACTACAATAGCCGACGGCATGCCTCAACCACTATCGTGGCCAATCCCCAGCCATAGTATCGGCTCATCCCACAACCGATTGACAGCCATCACCCCTACCTTGTTTGGTTGTGATTATCTTTTGTCATTTTTTTTTGGTTTCTTATATGAGAATTAAAAAAAAAAAAAGGATTTCACGCCGGAAAAGAATCTTCTCCCGAAAGATATCTTCATCAATTTTAATTGCATCAAATAATCGAAACAAATCATTGTTTGTCACTTTTTCTTGCAGTTAGCAGTGGGCCCTATATTTGCTTTTAAATATCGAAATCACAGATCTACTTGTATATAGGGAGAAAATTTGGTAGTCTATCTATGTTTTGAGAATTATTTTCAAATTTCAACTTAAATAATTAGCTCAACCAATTCATTTTTCTAAAAGTTTTAACCTCGAAGTTCTCATCCGAAAAGATTCCAACCTTAAAAAAGAGTATTGCGTAATGCTTTTTCGGCATTTTTCCTTTTAATTTTTTTTTATTATATGGCTACGGGGCAGAGCGGGGTAGGGGTGGGGCCCTACGCTACCCCTCATTGAGGGCGTATCCCTACTCTAGCAGGGGTTGGATTTTCTCACATGTCTTCGTCCTGATCAATAAATAATCAAATTTTAAAAATTATTTTGCTTTAATTAAAAT
>MKEJ01093999.1:0-11539 GCA_001753735.1 Embelia ribes
CCTTTAAGCGTAAAGCCTAGAAATATGGTACTCGAGCTGGTTGTTGGTCGGAAGTGTCGATTATTACATTACATGTTGTCTAATGTACGATAAGTTGGTTGTGGGCTTTTATCATAAATTCATGTTGACTTGCTCTAAGTATTATATCGTATAAGTTGTTATTTCATCATTGCTGGATATATGTTTGACTCATAGCTATTTGATTGCATTTTGTTGCATTGTCTTCTTATAAAACGCCAAGCAGAAACAAGTGGGGACGTTCATGGGAAACGTGTTTAGATTAATGTTCACTTGATGATTGCGATGTCCAGAGAATTTATGTCTTTTTACTTTATTTGTTTTGCAGACTTTTTTAGGCCGTTGATCATACTGTAGATTTTAATATTTATTTTGTTTCATGTAATAAGAGGCTAAAACATGATAAAAGACCATCTGATGTTTATTTTCGTTGTCGTTGACGTTTTTATGGGAATGTTTTAAATCGTGAATGGAGACTTTCAGTGCGATTTTTGCTTCATATCATCTTTGTTTATTATTTCGAAAATGTGGGGTTACAATGGGATGAAGGGAGTTAAAATATATAAAAGTGGCCCTTTTTCAACAAGCAAATGACATATTAACTCAATGAAAGTTTTGAGGCTTATACTCGGTCATTTTTTTCAACGTACCTATTATGTTAATTTTGAACCTCTTGTCACTTGTTAGATTATTTTCCCTAGTCGCATGAGGTGTACAAATTCAATTCTTGGGTAAATTCTTTGAAGTTTTCAAATCGTTAGGGTCTAATTGGTGGAAGCAACAAATCTAGAGACCAAACTAAAGTCTGTTCCAAAAGTTAAGGACTGTAAGTGCAATAATGGCCTAATTCTCGTTAGAGGCGCATATATAATCTTGGAAGTTTTTATCACTAAAGCTCGTTTATTTTCCTATTTTAGTTAGCCAAAGATGGGTAATATTATATTTTAATCTTACGTCATATTATCTGATAGGTAATTAACATAAAGAATCACTATAATATTTTTTCAAATTTAAATAATTACTATTCATTCCTTAAACATATAAAATTAATAATTCTTTCTTATGTCATATAATTTCATTATTATATTTAAAAAATTAATATATTTTCTTTCCACTCACTCATCTATTATTAACTAATAATAAAAATATAATAAAAATATTACAAATAATTAAATAATTATTATAAATTTAATATTTAAAAATAATCGTTGAGCTTCAAACGATTAAACGACATAAAAAATAAAATTTAAAGTATATAAAAAATAATTCTAATATTCTTAAAAAATAAAAAAATATAAGTTTTATTAGTATTTATGAAAAAATATTATATTTTAAATTATAAAATAAACATATAATTAGATTTAATATTTAATATTTAAACTATATATTTGTTAAAAATTAAGGTTAAATTTTACAATAAAAATTTTGCTTTTAATGCTAAGAAATAATAGTTCTTCATTAAGAAATATAATTTATATTTATATCATATATATAATAAATTTTTATAAAAAAATTATTTATATTTTTCTTCTATCTCATAACTTCTATTCTCCTTTTTCTTCCTTTACTTAAGGAGGAATTCTATTAATATTTTTTTTATTTATATAATAAAATTTAAAAATTAATTAAAATTAAAATTATAAATTTAAAGCTAAAAATAATAATATATATTTTGTTATTATATAATTAAATAATTAATATTTTTCAATTAAGTGTATTGGTGTGTTGGAGTTTTAAGTAAGGATTGGTTAAAAAAAATAATTTTTTAATGTAGTGGAGAATATGATGGATAATTTGATGTAGATGGTAAAAAATAAAAATTTTGTAAAATAGAGATATAGTCTATTTTTATTTTTCTTTTTGTATTTTAAGAAATCTGTTCTTATGCAAATGCTCAAGAGCACTTGGCCCATCTTGTTCGCTTTTTAGAAAGTCATTTTTCCATAATAATTTAATAAATTGAGAAATTGGTCCCACCAATACTTCTAAATAAGTTGTTTCTTTTTGAAAGATTCTAAATAAGTTGTTAAAATTGTTGAAATGGTTATGTATTATGT
Organism: Embelia ribes; assembly: GCA_001753735.1. NCBI lineage: Eukaryota > Viridiplantae > Streptophyta > Magnoliopsida > Ericales > Primulaceae > Embelia > Embelia ribes. Next base: position 2,076 of record MKEJ01093999.1, read on the forward strand.
AATAAAATATAAAATACTTTTTCTTCGAATGTTGACTAAAGTTATAAAGTATTTGATAAAAATTATTTGTTAAAAAAAATTATGAATAGTAAATTTATGATTTAGTGTAGTATGTTATGGAGATTTTCTAGAAAAAGAAAGACATTTCAAGTTTTTGATTAAATGAGAAAAATTGCCATTTTATAAAGATTGGTATGAAACCTCTAAGATTGATACGGAACCTACAAATTTGGGAACAAGTTAAAACCAGTTCCAAAACTTAAGGACAGTTAACGTAAGGGTAATGTTAAAAGACTGCTCTTATATAATTGGTCAAGAGCCATAAACTATGTTACGTTTTTTTGCACAAGCCATCTAACAAACAAATTTATGCAAAGTTTGCACCACTTGACATATTTCTTATGTTTATTTATTGATATTAATATATTTGCTTATGAAACATCGTAAATTGTAAAGCATTTGCAATAACCTTAAAGACACTCGTTAACATCACATGTATTCTATAATTATAGTCTTAGACACATGATATCACAAATCCAATTCTTAGATTTTGGAGGTTTTGAAATCATGAAGGTAAAATTGTTGCCACCACATTTTCAATTCCTAAACTTGGAAATTCACAAGAGCATTTGCATCAGATTTCTTAAAATACATTATTTTCCAATTTTATGTAATCAAAAGTTAGATAATATTATTTTTTTTACCCTACATCATATTACCTAGTCGTTATCTAAAATAATTTTTTTTTAAAATGATTCCCAAAATCTAAATAACTATTATTTATTTCTCATATCACATTCTTTTACTATTATATTTAAAAAAATATTATATTATAATTAAGTAATAATAAAAATATAATATTAGTATTTAAAATAAAAATAATTAAATAGTAATTATAAATTTAATATTTAAAATAATTGTTAAACTTAAAACTACTAAATGACATATAAACAAAAATTTTAAGTACATAGAAAATAATTTTGATATTTAAAAATGAATAATTATAATTTTATTAATATTTATGAAAAGTATTGTTTTTAAATTATACAATTAAAAATATAATTGAATTTAAAATTTAATATTTAAACTATATATTTATTAAAAAATAAATTTAAATATATATTATTTTAATGCTAATGAATAATAGTTATTTATTAAGCAATTCGATATATATTTAAATTTTTATATAATAATTTTTTATGTAATTTTTTATTTATATCTTTCATCTATTATATAACTTCTATTCCCTTTCTCTTCATTTGATTAGAGAAAGATTCTATTTATATTTTTTATTTATATAATAAATTAATAAATAAAATAAATTAAAATTATAAATTTAAAGCTAAGAATTAATAATATATTTTTTATTAATATATAATTAAATAATTAATATTTTGCAATTAAGTGTATTGATATGTGTGGATTTTAAGTAAGGAATGGTTAAAGGAAAAATAATATTTTAAATGTGATAGATAATTTGATGTAGAAAATAAAAAATAGAAATTTTGTAAATTATAGATGTAGTCCATGGCAAGAAAACTAATGAAGTATAGGTTTCATTTGTTGGCAATCATAGATCAATAATTGACAACCACAAAGGTAAATTTAATTAACTGCGTTATCCACTTTAAATGCAGTAGTGCTAGAATGTAATTTGGACGGAACCTAGTTATAAAGTTTTCTTTAAGGAGTGCATATAAAAACACTCATACACCTTTTAAATATTATTTTCTATTTGCTTATTTGATATCGACTTTTTTTGGTAAAAACAAAAGTGCTAAAAATTTTAATATTTAAGAAGAGTATTTTAGACAATGTTTTTTTCCTATACATTATGTATATCCGGAACATTCCATGTTGAAATGTTTTTAAAGGGTTTTTAATTTACAATAAAATTCAAATACTTATGAAAAAAAATGAAAAACCTTCTTTATTTCATCTTTTAGTTTTTTTTAAGTAAAAAGCTAGTAGCGTGGATTCACTTTATATATTTTAGAATTAAATACTAAACTTAAGTAGTATTAACCAGAAATTGGGTGGACAGGTCTAAATTTTTTTTTTTTTTTTTTTTTTTGCCCCCAAACGAAGAAAATAATAATAAAAGGAAGGTTTAAAAAATTAGCTTGTCATATATAACTATATATGTCATTAACCTTTTGGATTAAAGTCTTCTCAAAGAGATATTATTCCAAATGTTATACCAACATTGTATTTTGTACTGTTAACAACATATATTATCTGCGACAGTTAATTCATTTATTAAAAAAGATTTAATCATTTTTTTATGTTTGATTTTTACTATGATTAATTAGAATATAAGATTTTGATCAGTTAAATCACTTTTTCTTGAATTATTAGGCGATAATTTTTGAAAAACTAATTTCAGAATTATGATGTTTCATAGTATCATAACTCAAGTTAAAAATACAAATTACACCTTCCTAATTAATTTTTTTATATGAATTCATTCATGTTCAATTGTAAGAGAGTATTTAAACACTCCAATATTAAATTCAATTCCTATATCTGCCAGTGCATTGCCGTTCCTCTCAAGCACATGAGAAGAACTACACTATTGGGCAGCAACATCTGCGAGACCCACATCAAAAGATAAAATTAATCTCTTATTTGTTTTTTTCCCATGGATTTGTTTCTAATATACCATTAATTTCTTTTTTTCTTTTAGGAGGATTAGTTGGTGAAAGGGAAACCCCACCTCTTGGCCAAGGTGGAAAACAATATAGTTGAACCTAGAGTTGGAACCCACTAGAAAAGTTCTCATGTGAAGAGACACTTTGATTTTAGTTCAACTCATATAGAAAGTTTCCTCTATTTTGTACGTGTAAAGAGGAGCTCCCACTGGATTTCAACTCATAATTGGTGCCTTCACTTAAATTAAAGTATGCGATGCGAACCCCAATTATATGCTTTCAAGTCTATACTTTACAATGGTATTTTCCTAGGACAAGTAATTTAGATCCATACATCTTATTAGGCGGTTATTTATTAACAATTCTAGAAATGCTATATCATATTTTTGGAAAAGAGATATATCGGTAAATAGGAAATAAATAAAGGTAAACTAAAAAATCTTAAGGGAAAAAAGAAAAAAGAAATGCAGGCAGTATTTCGATTCTCCCTAACTAAATTGTAATGAAATCAAATGTATGAGGTGTTAGATTTACTAATTCTACGATGATATGTCTTTTCGGCTTGAATTCTTAGTCGATTTGTCGTTTCAATTCTCCCTAACTAAATTAGAATGAAAATGGTGTAGTTAAGTATATAATGCATGAAAGAGATTATAATTATATTACCATTAGCTTTATAAGTTTCTCCATTTCCACTTAATTAGATTTAGGGTTCTACTTGTGAACTTCTTCTAGACTAAGTGATCTAAAACTCGTATGTTGAGTTAGTATTTTTTTTTTTAATCATTCTGTTTTTAGATCTTCAATGAAGGTTGCTTTCAAATCTATCGACATTTGACAACATAACCACGAAAATAAATCTTAGAACTAAATAAACTACTAATTAAAATGCCAATCTTAGCTAATGATGCGCAAACCTTTGATTATATATACCTAATATTATACACTTTACACCAATTATGTATAACACTTTGATACCTGTGGTCCTGGCTATCTAGGGTATAACAATTTCATCTGTTGATTTTATACACGTGTCGATTTAGGAGTTTGGTCCCCACCTAGATGGCCGAGAAAAGATGTCTACTTTTCAAAGAATTTAATTATTGATACATTTGTACTCCAATTTTTGTAGACAAGTGCGTTAGATAAATGACTCGTTATTATGAATGAGTTTAATACAATAAGTTTATGATGAGTTTTTATCCATTTGGACCTGTTTGTAGAAAAAAAGCTTTACATCGAATTTCTAGCAAAAAAAAAAAAAAAAAAAACTAGTTTTTTCTTACTAAGATAAGAAAAGTGTCAGATACATCTATAGTAAAATTTCTAGTCTTTATAAGTCGACAACAAAAAATATTTTAAAATATGCAGTCAGATGCACTGTAGGCTTTAATATAGAAATTTAAAAAAAAAAATTAAGCTTAAAAACTGCACCTCCATATCAGCTTTTTAAAACCTGGAGACCAATACTACTACAATTAAAAAAATGAGATCTTTTTGTGAAAACATTGCGGACCATATTGTAATTTAACCTAAATGTTTGGCGAAAGCATGCTGGTGTGGGTGACAGCTCACCTGGTTTTATATATTTGGACCGCAGCGACCCGACCCATTCAAAGATGCTCACTCCTTCAAATGCCTTATACTAATTGTCCCCATAGTTTCAATTCAAATTCTTATCGGTTCTATAGTTTCAATTTGGAAAAACTATATTTCCAAAATTTGGAAAAGTAACACATTTGATCCTACTAGAAGCAGATGTCTGATCTCTTCTCTTATTAATAATCGTGAAGTGCTCGAACTAGAAGAAATATCAACAATTATTGTAAAACACTATTTTCCCTCTAAATAAGTGGCATATCATAATTTGATATACCTAATTTTCATCGAGTTCATTTGAAACCAGAATTTCCAGATAGGAAGACCGAGTTCTCTAATTTTGATATAAAGATTTTTTGTTTCTTTCCACTCGGGAGGCCACACAGAAGAGTACTTCCTAAATTTTCAAATTTTATGCATCAAATTTGTAAAAATTTTGGAGGTCAAACATTGTCCCCCTCCTACCCTTCTCTCGGTATGCAAATGGAATCATGTCACTTGGTCAAAACAGGGAACTAAAACTAATGTAATTAAATCTATGGGGACCGAATGGAATTCTTTATGTAGCTATGGGGTCTGTATGTGGAATTAAGCCTCCTACTTCACAGGTGTTTGTTCCTGGATCCAAGCACTCTGCAGGGAGAGAGAGAGAGAGAGAGAGAGAGATTTTTCTAGCCCTAGGGGAACGAAACCCTTTTGACTGCTATTACATATATAGTCAACCATCAATCACAACTCTATTTCTCACTAAAACTCTGATTCTTTGTGCTTCTTTAGCTTCAGGTGAACTCTTTTGTTTTGCTCAGTACTGTTTTCACTTTACTTCTATTTATTTATTTTAAATAGAAATATCCTTTTATTGAATTGAGTGTTCTAACATTTACATGCACTTACACTTAAGTGTGATCTATAAGTTTCCTGTACTATTTTGTGCTTGTTTAAGTGTCAATTAAGTGTTACTGGATATGTTTTTGTGCATATTTGTTTTAAATTGATTAATAAGATTTCTAGGGTTCTGTAATCACTATTTTTTACTGTTACCTATTTTCAACACCTGAATTTTTTAATCTCAATCCCTCAAACTTTAAAATAGAGGTTGGAATATGTGGAGAATAGCCTCCACCAAATCCCGTAATAGTTCAAGTGAAGCACCCTAGCGAAACGCTTACTTTTTAGGGGGTTGAATAGTGTTTGGATATATTGAAGGAGGATTCACTCAGTTTAAAAGGTTGCAATCTTTGGGCTTTTATATCTGTTTTTTTTATCATTTTGGTCTTTTGGTTAAAATGAGAAGTCCTAATAAAGTTGATAGTGAGATTAGGTTTCGTTAAAGGCTAAAGATTTGGTCTTTTGTTGTTGTTGTATAGAAAATGACATGATTGATTAATTATACACATTCTTCTCTTTTTTTGGTTTTCTCAGCTATTTTGGGCCCCTAAATTTAGTGTTCATACCTCAAACTTTCAATTAGAGCTTGATATATAGGGATCTCCACGTAGACCCCTAAACTTAAAAATAGATATGGGAATGTACAGTAGGCCTCCAGTTCAAGGGAATCACCGTAACAAATTCCTATTTTAGGGGATTGAATAGTATTAAATGCACTGTGGGAAGATTTTTTTGAATCTAGTCTCTAATATATAAGTTAGAGACTCATTTAGGAGCACTGGTGTGAGTGCTTTTTGTCTACAAGGCTAATCTATATTTCGTTTGGATCTCGGGTTTCTAAGGGGATTAACTGAAAGGGGAGAAAAGAACACAAGCAAAGCTAAATTTATATGTATTTTTTGTTATAAGATGGTAATGAAAAATGAAACAAGCATTGATTTTCTTTTAGTTACGAAATTAACCGATGTAGTGGAACTATGTATATGCTAAAAATTCACTAATAATGGGCAGTCAACATTTTAAAGGTTATTGATTTGTTGAATCATAAGCAAATGTCCAAAGGACCAGTTAAATTTGCTTCTTTGCTTCGGATAAAAATACTCAAATTTTGAATCCTTTTTTTTTTTTTTTTTTGGGTATTTAAAATTTCAAAGCTTGAATCTTTTCGGTAAATAGTTCGGAAACTAAGATTAAACTGAATATTCACTGATTAAAAGGGCTGTACCTCAATTCTTTCCACTTTTTCCTTTTACAGTTTTGCAACTATGTTATAACAAGTTGACCGGTAGCGTACCCACTCAACTGGGGTCTCTCAAAAAGCTCGGTGTGTTAGCTCTTCAATACAACAATTTGACGGGGGCCATTCCAGCTAGCTTTGGAGATTTGACTATGTTGAAAAGGTTGGATTTGAGCTTTAATCACCTCTTCGGTTCTATCCCAACTAAATTAGCAAATGCTCCGATGCTACAAGTTTTGGATATCCGCAATAATACTCTCTCCGGAAATGTCCCAATAGGTAATGTACTCGCGTAGAACTTGATTCCTCGTTGGATATTATATGTACACAAATGCATATATGTGTTGTCAAATTGTTAAATTGCATATAACATCGGCGATATTGTTTCTGATATCTTGATTTTGTTTACTTGCTGTTCGTGCAGGTTTAAAGAGACTGAACGATGGTTTCCAGTTTGCGAACAACACAGGCTTATGTGGCATTGATTTCTCAACCTTAGAAGCTTGCCCTTCTTCCGAAAACAATACAGATGTTAGGAAACCCGAACCTTTTGGACCCGGTTCAAGTGGGCTTCCCTCCAAAGATATCCCTGAGTCGGCTAATTTTCAATCAAATTGCACGAAATCAAGTTGTTCAACTCAATCCAAAAAGTCAGAATTTGGTTTAGTATTTGGAGCTATTGCAGCTTTAGCTACTGTAACCATCACAGGCCTCTTCGTGTTCTCATGTCACCGACGCCGAAAACAGAAAATCGGAAGTACTTTCGACTCTTCTGATACTCGTCTCAGCACTGATCAAGTCAAAGAGGTTTACAGAAAGAGCGCTTCTGCCTTAATCTCTCTTGAGTACTCCAACGGGTGGGACCCAATAGCGAAAGGTACGAATGCAAACGGCTTCTCTCAAGAAGTTCTCGAGAGATTTATGTTTAGCCTAGAAGACGTTGAGTCAGCTACTCAACACTTCTCGGAGGCGAACTTGTTGGGTAAAAGTGACTTTTCTGCTACCTATAAGGGCTTACTGAGAGACGGTTCTATCGTCACTATTAAATGCATTGCCAAGAGTAGCTGTAAGTCCGACGAAACTCAGTTTGTGAAGGGATTGAAAGTTTTAACCTCGTTGAAACACGAGAATCTTTTGAGGCTAAGAGGGTTTTGTTGTTCGAAAGATAGGGGGGAGTGTTTCATCATATACGACTATGTTCCGAATGGAAATTTGGTGCAGTATCTCGATGTGAAGGCTAGCAGTGGGAAGGTTCTCGAATGGCCTACGAGAATTTCTATCATCCAAGGCATCGCAAAAGGTTTGTCTACTTTTTTTCGCTCGTTTGCATGGATGTATATTTTTATGAATTTTTAAGTTTTTAAATTACTAATTATATTTTCATGATGATTTCGCTGTGAATTGGTGTTATTTCTCCCAAGGTATTGCATACTTACACGGTAGCAAAGGAAACAAACTTGCGGTAGTCCACCAAAATATTTCGGCTGAGAAAGTACTCATCGACAAACGTTTCAACCCGTTACTTTCCGATGCTGCCCTTCACAAGCTCCTCGCCAATGACGTCATTTTCTCTACCCTAAAAGCCAGCGCTGCGATGGGATACTTAGCTCCCGAATACATGACTACTGGCCGATTCACCGAAAAGAGCGATGTGTATGCATTCGGCATGATCATGTTCCAAGTCCTAGCTGGCAAGTGCAGAATCACCTCGTCTATTCGTCATGGTGCTGAGTCATCGAAATGTGAAGATTTCATGGATCCGAATCTCGAGGGTCGATTTTCTGAAACCGAAGCGATTAAGCTGGGAAAGATCGCTCGTCTCTGCACCCACGAATCCCCCGAAAACAGGCCTACCATGGAGATCGTAACACAAGAGTTGGGCGAAATCTGCATTTGTTGAAATTTTGTATGCAAATGCCAAGGGGTAAGAGGATAAATGGTGAATGCTAAAGCTAAGATTCCGTGTACTCGTACCCTCGTTTAAAAACCATAGATTGTAGTTAGAGAGCAACTTCATCGCTCGAAAATTGTAGTAATAATTGTCCCTCGCTCGTTGCTCGTAGGACTAATTTAATTAGCGGTTTTCAGTTGTAATTTTGACGTTCGTTGTAGGTTGATAAATTGTTGCATCTCCTTTTTGATGTCGCTCGAAAATTGTTCTAGTGACGGTCTACCTTGCTCGTTGCTCGTAAGACTAATCGAATTAGTATTATGTTGCAACTTTTGGTGTCGATAAAATTGTAATTTTGATGTTGTGGGTTGATAAAAGATGAGATCAAGTTTCATAAATGGTTGCGTAAGTATTGTGCTATTTTGGATTCTTCAATTATAATCTCTTAAATTATATAAAGGGGAATAACATAATTATTTCTTGATATCATATTGCAGAATGCTTCTTATATAAATAACTTAAGGAGATAACGATCGAAATATAATTAAATTAAATAAAATTATAATTTAAATTAATTATAATTTTACCATTTTCTTATTGCTAAAATTAACAATAATTACATAATTTAATTCATCAATACTTTTTATTTTTTTCGTAATCCTATGGGTATATATATTTTTCCATATAATCTGTTGTGAAATAGTAACCCTTTTTCAAATTTTGTGGTTGTGCTTACATTAGTTTCGGTGTTCTTGAAGAATTTATATGCTTTTTTCATTGAAAGCTCAAGATTTTCTGCTTTTTAATTAAAAATAAGCATGTATTTAGTTGCTCGACTTTTAACGTGTTTCTTTGTTTGTTTGGCATGAGAACGGCTAGATGTGTCCAAATTTTTTATTTTTGTCTCAAAATTCCAACCCGCCCCCGCTTCAAATCTATAACCAAATAAATTTTTATGCAAACATAGTCTTGTCATGGGGTGTAATCTCGTGACAATATAAATGATTAGGAGTTTGAACATCTGGAATGGTCTAAAATATAATTTGTAAATCAATTATTAATATTCTACTAAAACTCAGGGGTGATTTTTTGAAATCATAATGTAGTACGTTCGTGCATAGTGTTGTGTCTACAATCATTTCATTTTTGTACACCTAATTTTGATTTTTCATAATTTTTATTTCTTTATGCAAAATAT
>MKEJ01094000.1:0-11047 GCA_001753735.1 Embelia ribes
AAGAATTTATGGAAAATGCTTTCTTGGCAGAGCAATTTGCTTACGTTTGTTTTTGTCATCTTTTATGATATTTATATAATTTTATATATACTCTTTTCATATTTTGTGAATTAAATAAGAGTCGCCGCTCTTGTCCCAATACATTAGTTGGAGGTGATGCACAGGCCTTGTTTTGTTTGGTATGCCTTAACAATGTAATATTTTTATGTATAATTTTTGTAACAATGTAATTTTTAGAAGTATAAATTTGATATTCATTGTCGATATTTTTATTTTTATTTCAATTTATGCAGGTATTAATTATTACTTTTCACAACCCTAAACGTAAACAATACCATAATTTTGTTTTCACTTTAAACTAAGCACACTTATAATACCATTAGATAGTATTTAAATATATTTTTATAAAAAAATTACTATAAATACTATATTAAGTACTAAGAGTGACTTTTTAAAATCTTTATACAAAATCTTTTTTCTGGCAATTTACATGAATATTATAATTTCATAACCAATTATTATAAATTAAGAACAAATTACTTCAAGTATTTTCAATCTATTTTAAATAAAAATAATTGTAATAAATTAGCCTCAGTTTATATTAATTTTTTCTTCAAAATACAGTAATTTCTTAAAAAAAAAAAACTTTTACATAACAAGAAAAAATATTTCTTGAGAGTGGCTACTTGTATTCTAATTTGATATTCATAATTTTTTTTAATGGGTTACTTTTTTAAGCCAAAGCGCGTGGTAAGTCAACTGAGAGTGACTTTTGCTTTCTATTGTTTAGCTTTTGCAGTCTTCTTCATAAAAATTAGCTCTGACAATTGACACCATACCATTAGTTTTCGTGGTTACAGAGTAGGTTTCGTTTTGTTACAGATTATAATTTTTATTTTTTAAGTTTATTTGCTAAAAAATAAATAATGCGGATACTCAATTTGTTTGTTATTTTTACTTAAATAAATTAAATATTTTAAGTTATGTGTATTTAATTTTTTAATAATAAATAAATTACGTTATTTGCTTTAAAATTTCCACCAAACAAACACTAAATTAGATTGACCAAAAATAAAACAACGTCCTTCAATCTTCTCATCAATTGTCTTTAAAGTAAAAATAGATTTGAAAAATAAAAATAAATTTAAATACTTAGCTTTTTGGTATTATGCCATTCCATGAAATATTTTCTCTTCGAGCTGTTGTAATTGAATAATATTTTTTGAATATAATAATAACAAAAATAATAAATTAAAAATAACATATATTTTATTTTATTAACAGATATTTAATTACAATTTAACTGTAGTAGAAAATTTATATTATTCAAATAAATTTATCAAAAATAAATTGAATTGACTGATAAATTGTTTACTTAAATATTATAAAAGTAAGTCGTTCCTAGGCATTGACCATGAGAGTAAATGCAACTCTATTTATGGCACTAAAAAATTGAGCCAATGAAGCTACATTGGAACTATTGCTACATTAAATAGTGTCTCAAATTATGCTACATTAATAGTTTGCTTAATATGCATCATTACAATCCTATGGAATTTTTAAGGATGGTCCTCATTTTCTGTATAAATAGTGTGAATATTACTTGAATAAATTGCATCAATCATTTTGGGTTTTATTTATTTTACCCTTTTTACGCGCTAATATCCTTTAATACAAAATATTTTAGCAAGTTATCTAACTCCAATGAATGGGCATATTAGGGTCCATTTTAGTGAATTTATTATCAATAATTTGTTTGGTTGTAATTTCAATTAAAGCTTTTCGATATTTTTATTAAAGTTAGTGAATTGAAATTTTAAGCTCAATGTATGTAGCTTTTTTTTTCCTTCTCAATGCCAAGTTTTCCTACCTAAAAGGTGAATTGTGTGTAACGACCTATATATACATATGGTAAAATATTATTCGTTTTGGCGAATTATCTATGTAGAGCCGAAATTTCCTAGGAATCTCTCATTCGTTTTAAGCACGTGACATTGGATGAATGTATGCCTATTCGATACTATGGTAGCTTTGCCATTCAGCATGATAGATCACCACCGTGTCAATCTTTTAGAATCTTATGTCCACTCGCTAACATTCGTTCACACATGCTTGTCCAAGCATCACTGGGTGCTACATTGTGCAACCAAAGAAACTATAAATTGGTATAAATATAAAAATACCAAAAAAATGAAAATATGCTAAATTCGGAAGACAGTGGAATTCAACCATTGGTTGGTTTACACGGCCCGATAAGATGACACAAATGTGAGATTACATATTCTCCTTTTATGGTTTGCTTTTGTAAATTCTCTCCTTTTTCTACACTTTTTGAGTAAATATTCCGCAAACAAAAAAATAAAAATAAAATCATCATATTTCCTTTTGGTAATGCACGCTCTCGCTTCCATTTTATGCGTTTTTCGAGTTCTAAAAGTAACTTTTTATTTTTTGTTACCTTCTCTATCTTTGTATTTATTTGGTTGCTGCTATTAAGCAATTAAGTCATCTTATTTATAATTAAAATCTTAATTAATTGCAGTTTATAAATTCTAATTTATTAGTTTTTTTGAACAAAAACTAGATTGCCATTTGGTTGTCCCCAGCTTTTAAACTGAACTTTTTGCTATTTTGATAAATAAGTTAGAAATTTTAAGGTGAATGTATCTAATTTTTAGCTTATTCAAAAACAGACTGACTTATTTACTTAAAAACTGCAACCAAGCGAACACTATGAAAAGAAGTTGATGAATTCAACTTAAAACTTTCAGCTAATTTAGGGCAAAAGAATAAATAAGTTCAGATTAAAAATTGAATAGTTAAATATTTTATAGTTTTTAAGTAAAAACATTTGTAAAGCTGTAGCTTATAAATAGCACCAAAGAAGCCATATATATGCATCTTTTGTACTTAGATGTAACAGTATTTGCATCAAATTCTTTTAACAAATTTTCTAAAATATAGAAAAAATAAACTTTATCTTTATTTTACAAAATATATATTTCTTACAGTCCGCATCAAATTATCTACCGTATCCTCCACTATATTAAAATAATATTTTCATGTCTTTAACCATTATTTACTTAAAATTATACACATATCAATACATTTAACTATGAAATGTTAATTATTTAATTATATATTAATAAAAATATTATTATTTTTTAGGTTTAATTTTATAATTACAATTATAATTTAATTTATTAATTCAATATATAAAAAATATATAAATAGAATCTCTCTATAAGTAAATAAAGAGAAAGGGGAATAGAAGTGATAAGATGGAAGAAAAATATAAATAAAAAATTCTATAAAATTTATTATATAAATCATATAAATATAAATAGAATTGCTTAATAAATAAATAATATTCCTTAGTATTTAACGTTAGATTTTTATAATATAAATATAAATTTAGTTTTTAATAAATATATAATTTAAATATTAAATTCCAAATTCAATTATACGTTTATTTATTTTGTAAATTAATTATACGTTTATTATTAAAAAATTATAATATTTTTCATAAATACTAATAAAAATTATAATTTTTCAATTTTTTAATATTAATATTATTTTTTATATACTTAAAGTGTTAATGTATATGTCGTATTTATTAGTTTTAAGCTCAATAATTATTTTTAAATATTAAATTTAAAATTTTATTTATAATTAATATTTAATTATTTTTATTATATTTTTATTTTTAATTAATAATATATGAGTGAGTGGAGAGAAAATATATTAACTTTTTAAATATATAATAGTAAAATGATGTGACAAGAGAGAGGATATATTAATTTTCTATGTTTAAGGAATGAAAGTTGTTTTTAATATTTGAAGAACCATTATAAACATTTTACGTCGTAAATAACTACTAGATAATTTGGTGCAGGGTCAAAAAGTAACATTACCTAGCTTTTTGTTATCTGATGCAAATGCTCTAAAACTTCTCTATGTTTTGTGTTCCATTATTTTTTTGTTATTCTATTCTTAGGGTATTCAAGTACTTTATTCTCAATCTTGAATTTTAATCACTGTAACTCAAATTTAAAACAGAGTCTGAGATGCGGGAGATGGTCTCATGTATACTTTAAACTTAAAAGTAAATTTGGGTTGAAGAAACAACTCTTAGTTCAAGTAGAACATTGTGATGAAATCCCTATTTTTAGGAAAAGTAGAATTGTATTTTAATACATGGGTAGGAGGGTTCTCTTTGATTTATTTCTAAAATTTACGTCGCACTCATTTAGTGGCACACACTCACTAGTGCTCCTAAACGAGTTACTACCCTAAGCTTTGGGTATGAAACGAATAACGCCATTCAATCCCCTAAAAAATAGAGATTTGCTAATGTGATCCATGAATGCGGATATTACTGTTCATCCACATTTCTATTTTTGAGTTTAAGCAGTCTGGTATGGTAATTATAAATATTTTTATCTCTATTTTAATGTTTGAGGGATAGAGAGTGAAGTTTGAGAGATAGGGAATAAATTTCCGGGGTTGATAGTGGTTATTGTTAGTGCCCAATGTCAATGGGGCTTGAGTTATGTGATTTAATTTAGATTTTATTTGGAAGGCATCATCTTGTTTGGCCTTATAACCGAGGACTAGGAATAACCAGAGATCATTGAGAATCTCCTTCCCCAACCTAATCCCCAAGAATAAACTCAAAGTCAACCAGCATCGTTATCAGGTTAAATCTGTCGCAAAGATTTCACCTTGACTCATATCTGTCACGTATCCAACTCTAGATGTGATGTGACCCACTGTGTCCTTTGTAAATTTTCTCTCTTTTCAATATTTATTTGGAAATAAAAACAATCCGAAAGAAAATGGAAATTAAAGTTTTTCACTGACATGATTTGGGCTACAAATACATTCCATAAATGATTTGTGTTCCCTTTTGTTTTAGATGAGAGATAAATTACAATACTAGTGCTTTTTGTTGCCCAATAAATCCATACCATGTCAAATTTTGCAGTTTGGTTTAGGTGTGTTAGTTTTGAGTATCTTTTGTGCAGACTGGTTTATTGTCCTACTATTTGATAAATTCTGAGATTAGGTGTTTATCATGAACTAATAGTGTTGGAATAATGGGACTGCTACAACAGGTGCGTTAATTTCATTTAGGTATAGAAACCCATGGTACTTTAAGAAGTGTCAGGCATAATAGAATATTTTTTGGTTATTTTATCACTTGTTTTGTCTTGTTTATCAATTTTGGTTTATTGTTATGGTACAGCTTCGACAGCTATTGAATCCTCTGCGAAGATTATTGATGGCAAGTTAACTGCAAAGCAAATTAGAGATGAAATATCTACCGAAATATTAAGGATGAAGGAGGCTCTTGGTGTTGTTCCAGGATTAGCAGTTATTTTGGTAGGTGATAGAAAGGATTCCGCTACATATGTACGCAATAAGAAGAAGGCTTGTGAAGCTGTGGGAATTAATTCATATGAGGCGCATTTGCCCGAAGACACAACGGAACAGGAAGTGCTCAAGCATATCTCTGACTTCAATGTGGATCCCTCAGTACATGGCATACTGGTTCAGTTGCCTCTGCCTTCTGTAAGCTTCAAGTTCTAAAATCTAAATATCTCATTATGTTGTAGATTATTATTATTATTGTTGCTGATTGTTATTAATTTTCTTTTCTAGTAAATCTAAACTGTTTTCACTGTTATAGTGCTAGTTTTATATGTATGCATTTGCAAAAATTGGCCATTCTTATGATTAGCCGCAGATTCTAAACTAGAATGTTTGTTTGGAGAAATTGGCCCAAAAGTCCTAACAATACGTTAGGTTGTTCAGTGTAGACTTCTGCCGTATTATCATGCGTACCAACACATTATAAATTAGGACTTTTTAAACATCACGAGTTGGTAACTACAATTTGTGGCTATTGAAAATAATCGATATTTGATAGCATTCGTATTCTATTCTTACAATGTATTTTTTACTTGTTATGATCACCGATTAAGTCATTTTTTCCTGTTAAACCTTTTTTTGTGAACATAGAAATACTACATGGAGGCCCTACAAATTAGAATAGGTAGTTTTATGAACATAGAGGCCCTACAAATACTACAGTTCTGAGTGTATTTATGGTTTTTGTGCCAGCACATGAATGAGGAGAATATACTAAATGCTGTTTGCATGGAGAAAGACGTGGATGGATTTGGTCCTGTGAACATTGGGTGTCTTGCCATGCGTGGTAGAGAGCCTCTGTTTGTTCCGTGTACACCTAAAGGTTGCATAGAGTTGCTTCATAGATATGGTGTCGAAATCAAGGGAAAGAGAGCCGTTGTGGTTGGACGAAGCAATATAGTCGGAACACCTGCTGCTTTATTGCTGCAGGTAAGTTTTTATCTTTACTCTTTCATTTATTAACCTTCTTTTTGCAAATATGAAACTTGTCCTTCTCATTTTTTGGTTGGTATGCTCTATTTTGTGATTGACGAAGCCCTATAGTTGGACCACTAGTTGCTTTGTTGCTGCGAGTACAAGTACATATACCAATTCCCACATACTGTACAAAATTTAGTTCTTCCTCTCACATGTGAATCTGTTTCCTTTTCTCTCTTTATTTTGTAGAGGGAAGATGCTAGTGTGACTGTAGTCCATTCTAGGACTAGGAATCCGGAGGAGATCACAAGGCAAGCGGATATCCTTATAGCTGCTGTAGGGGTGCCAAACATGGTGAGAGGTTGCTGGATAAAGCCTGGTGCAGTTGTTATCGACGTTGGAATTAACCCTGTCGAGGTAAGGAGTTGTTTTCGTCCTTTCTCTGGTTTTACATCATTACAAGTTCTCTTTGAAAGAGGGATTGTTAGACGACACCTCTGGCAGTGGTCATTTTGAGGTAGGATGTTATTTATATCCGTCAAGAACAAATGATATGCCGCTTACCAATTCTTTTAGAATTTTTATCTAAGTGAGCAAATGAGTAAGGCTAAATATTAAATGTTTTTTGGTTTGGTGTACAGGATTGAGTCTCCTCTTCTAGACGAATTGGTGTCCTTAAATTTTGTTATGTGCAAAGTTTCTTTTAGCCAAGGAAGAAAAGATGATTACTACCTAGCACTATTCGATGCATGTCATTCACTACCTAAATCTATGGATATTTACAATTTAATTTCAATCAATAATTGAATGGTAATCGCTTATCATTCAATTAAGAATGAAAGTGAATAGAATCGTTATAGATTGCACGTGTATTCCTTTGTAATTGTAGAACTGATAAATTTGTTTATGTTTCAACTAGATTGGCTACCTTCAAAGAATTAGGTAGCAATTGGAAGTCCAATTGGGTTACGAGTTTTGCCCCCTTCAATTATATCATAGGATAATGCCTAGAAACTCCGCGATGAACGAAACTACATGTCTCAACACTCTAAAACTCGTTAATGTTTATAATTTTATTAATATAGACAAGCCTTGTAATTTATTTTGCACGCTGCCAGGATGCAACTAGTGCCAGGGGCTATCGCTTAGTTGGAGATGTTTGTTATGAAGAGGCTTGCAAGGTCGCGTCGGCGATTACTCCAGTCCCTGGCGGAGTTGGTCCAATGACCATTGCCATGCTATTAGCTAATACACTGAGCTCAGCCAAGCGCGTGCACAATTTCGAGTAAGATTATGAACACTGTTATCCTGAATTTTAGGTCCAGGGGTTTCGGATTGCATTGTTGTCTTATATATTAGGATTTAGAACTCACCTTCTGAATTTCTTATGAATATTTTTTTTATTCCGGAGTTTATTTATTTACGCTTCCCTATTTTGATTATGATTTTGAGTTTGTCTAAATTAATTTCAGTAGTTATATGCCCATTTGAGTTATAAAGATGAAAAATTGGCGTAGTAGATCTAGACTTGAGACATGTATCGTAGATTGATTGCACAAAACATTTGAATTTCTTCTCTCTTTAGGTCTGTGACTTGACTGTGCAAGGCATTGTGCACCAATAGCATTTCTCTGTACGCTCTCCGAAAATGCTGGTCTACATTTACATTAACTCCTACAATATAATATTTAACTCCAAGCCGACTATAAAATGCTCAAATAAATTAAGCAGGTTCTATATTTTGGCTAAAAAAAAAAAGTAAAACAATGGACAAGATAACACACCCCCACACACACGCATCAGTAAAAGTATATGCTTAGTGTGCCCATCTTTAGTCGCTTAGCGTGCATATAGGTGCGATATCCCCCTTCAAAATTGATAAGCTTTATGCTTTATAAAGACAGCATGCATAAAGGATACTGAGGCGAAGCTATATAGACCTCGGCATTGAGTACAAATTGTATGAGTTACTACAATTTATGATGATGAAAACCGCTCACCATATCCACATAAATAACGCTTTTTAGCTTAACAGCTGGCACCAAAACTCAAAACAAGAAAAGAGAACTGTAAAAATCTTAGTGAAAGATATCGTTATGCTTAACAGCTAAAATGGAAGGAAAATTTAGAAATCATACGAGTTTAAAGGTTTCACATATTATTACTAACATGACCAACATCTTTCATTTTCATCAAGCAAGAACTGGGAGTCATGTTTACGATTTATCTGTATCGATAATGAAAGCTATGCTTTTACATGAAAATACATTTTATTCCAAAAAGAGTCGCACAGAATACCGTATTTAGAATAACTAGAGCAACAACATTACTAGAATGGCGACAACTCATGCCGATCAAAGAAAACACCAGAAGGCCCATCATCAGGCAACAGAGCAAGCTTTACGGCGCACTCAGCACCTTCTTCAGCAGTCAAGATGCCACTATTGTTGTTTATATCCGTTTTCACATAACCAGGGTGAACACAGTTGATACGAAAAGTTGGATATTTCTTCGCTAGGATTCTAGTGTATGCATTCATGGCCGCTTTTGACACTCTATATGCACCCAAAACCTGAGGCCAGCCTTTTACCTCGGTGTTTCCATCTTGGAAATCTTTGAGATATTCACCAATAAGCTTGTCTATCGTCTCTTCTGTAAGGGTTTCCGTGTTGTTCAACATCTCTTTTATTGTCTCACTCGGAATGTTCTGAAAAAGTTTCATGAAAAGTATGTTTAAGGCAGTAAAACAACAATATTTTTCCAGTAAAGAAGGAGAAGCATAATTCATTATTTGAAACCTAGACAACACTGATACTACGTATACATGGATGTTAAAATGGGGCAGAAATAAGATTAAAATCCAACTGTGAACATATACTACGTATACATGGATGTTAAAATTATATCTCAAAACCTTTCAAGGGCTGTCATTCTTCAAAGATAAAATAGAAGACATATGTGCTTGGTGACTCGGGATTTATTGCCTTGTTACCTGCAATTTTCCCATGCTGGACGAAACATTGACGATTCTCGGTGAATCCGAAAGCTCAAGTAGAGGAATAAATGCTTCAACCATCTTTTTCATGCCATAGTAATTCGTCTCCAAACATTCTTTACTTGATTCATAAGACGCTCCTCGGGACTTAACTTCGTTCCACGACTGCATTGATGACATCATTTAGGATTTTGCTCATTTAGTAATGATATCAATTTTAACACTTTAAATTAAAATTAATTAAAATAAAAATTGTATTATGTAAATAACAACATTTTACAAGGAGTTATGTCAATGTTAATTTTTCTGAAAAAAGAATTAAATTCAATATTATTAATACAATGTATAATATAAGTTACTATGTTTTAACACAGAGTAATCATATTTTTTTTATTTGGGCTACTATTCTTGTATCTAAATAACTTGTATGGAAGTTATAACCAATGTTTACAAAGCACGGTTCAGCTTCTATCTGCGGACAACCAAGAGGGGCTCAAATCCCTTTCAATTTGAGCTCCTCACTTTCGACCATTGAATCAACTTAAAAATCAATCTAAAAATTCTGAATTAAGCCAGTCTTTTATATCATAACAGTTGGATTGATTATTACAGTTGGATTGATTATTACGTGTGGAGCTCAAATTATTTAAGCCTCCCCTTTTTCACTGTTTGCTTTTCTAGACAGTCAAAACACACCAAAGAACTTTCGTAAGATGGTATGATTTATCTAAATACCAAAACCAATATTATTAAAAAGGAAGAAAAAAAATGTAAGTCAAATTGTAGTGACACAGTTTCATGTTGAGTATTTTATCAAAATAGGTCAATTTCTTGAACCCCGTTATAATTTAACTTGTAGG
Source organism: Embelia ribes (assembly GCA_001753735.1). Taxonomy (NCBI): domain Eukaryota; kingdom Viridiplantae; phylum Streptophyta; class Magnoliopsida; order Ericales; family Primulaceae; genus Embelia; species Embelia ribes. Next base: position 10,207 of record MKEJ01094000.1, read on the forward strand.
CTTGGCAGTTGTTCCTATCTGACTTGGCTCAACTGCTCAAGCCTAATACGATTATTACAAAAATATCTTACATTTTTATTATGTATATATATATTTTTTTATTATAGGCATATAATTTTAAATTTCCACAGTTTATAGAAAAACCTAGAATTATTAATAAAAGATAGTGGTTTAAAAATTTAGCTGTAAACAATGAATTACTATTTATTTTGAATTTACAAAAGAATAAAAACTTTATCTTTAAAAGAAAAAACAGTAGAAGAGCGATGTTGATGATGATGATGAGAGTGGACAAGCTGGGGAATCATTTTTGAACACAACAGGTCCTCATTTCAGTTTGACCCCCATTTTCACCCTTACTTAAATGCTGTATTTCTACATAAAAATTATATATTTCTCTATTTATTTGGGATATATCGGTAGAGCTCTGAAATTTAGTCAACTGGATTTAAAATCTAGAATGCAATTTGAGGTAGCCAAATGGATTTAAATCTAGCTAGCATGCTATGTGAGGCAGCGGACTGTATTTCAAATCCAGCCAGTTGGGGAACCTTGCTTTTTGATCCACATTTTTGGGTTCCTCTGTTGGAGCTGACAGTTGACTAGATCGAGAATCCAATCGACATGGCCAGGCAGTACTGAATTTTAGATCCAGCCGACTAGATTCCTGCCTGACTGCATTTTCGCATACGTTCCAAGTTTCTTTTTAAGCAGCATATAAACCTTTTTCCACTCAGATTTCAACATTTCCAGCTGAGTAGCATTCTTTTTATTGGCTCTTCAATAAAAAATACAAATATTCAATAAAAAAAAAATATGTAAAATCCAACCTTTCAGCAAT
>MKEJ01094003.1:0-10291 GCA_001753735.1 Embelia ribes
TCTGATTACAAATCACTCATTACTAATCACAATCTCGAATCATTAACCACAATTCACTAATCACCAATCTTTAATCACAAATCACTCATCTCTTATTACAAATCACTCATCGCAAATCACTCATCTCTTATCATAATTCACTCATCTTTAATTACAAATCACTCATCGCAAATTACAAATCACAAATTCTGAATCACAAATCACAAGGCTCAAATTACTATTCACAATCCCACATCCCGAATCATGATCCCGATTCATATTCATGAATCACAAATTCAAGTCACAAATCACAAATCTAAGTTACGAATCATAAATCACAATTCCCGAATCACAAATTACAATTCCAGAATCACAAATCACAATTTCTGAATCACTAATTACAATTATTTTCCCTTACTCCTAATGATTGGGACTAAGTTCTTTTCACAAATGGGCCCGAGAAATCACACACTCTAATATCTCTTATATAGATAGATCTCTTCATATAGATATATATAACTCCCATCTATATATCTGTATAAATATTTATCCACGTTCGTAGCCAACACCACTGCAGTTCTATTGTTCTATAATCATCTGTTACAAATACGACAATGTTATCACAACACCATCACAGTCACTACAGACATGCCAACAGTACCACAAATAACAGCGACACCAACACGAATGTGCCACGACACCAACACGAATGCATCACAACACCAACACGAATGCGCCACAACTATATATATATATATATATATATGCTATAATGTATGTATGTATATGTATGAACTATGTAAGTAGAATTCAACTACTATAGTACGCCACACAAGCTCCAGGTGCCATTAACGAGCCACGAATACCACGAGTGTGTCTTGAACACCACGAATACGTCACAATACAATTACGAAGACCACAACTCTAACACAAGGTGCCACAAAGCCAAGTCCGTACACTTGGAATACATATATATATGCATGAACTAATTATGCTATTTATTTCTCCAAAATCATTTTCCTACACAACCTAAAACATGTCAAATATGTAAATATACTAACGGAGATTCCACAATATATTGAGATCTTGAATTTGTCTATAACTCGTAAACTTCTCGAAAGCTTATAAATACCCTTTCTGCAAATTTTTAATACGTCTTGCCTATTGGCCCCCGAACGCCACTTCTAGTGCCTTCGAAATTGCCGAGCTCTGCTAGTCGAATGACTGTGATCCTATACATGAAAATGGATATTTCCTAATTTTTTTTTGTCAAACATTATTGGTTCGAAATCAAGGTATCACCGCCGAGAAAACGAGAAGAATAATTTATACCAATACGTAGAAAATGTAATGATGAGTCAAAAGTGTATATACCTCGAAGCCAACCAGTGAGCGAAACTAGATGAAATCGCACAAAAACTCCCTAGGCTTCGAAAACTTTGAACACCAAAACAATTAATATACGGGTCTCGGATCATATCGAATCTATACATAAAAGTGGTCTACGAGTCATAATAAATACGTTTATCAACTTTGTTTCGACAAACAACCTCGGCACGCAAATTGAGAACAAATAAATGAGAGTTTTGGCACAGAAACTTAAGTAAAAATGATCCTAGTATTACGTAAAGTCCGAATACGTATTTATTTTCCGCGGACGAAAATCTGAGCACGACGAATTCGAGTTCCCTCTCTCTTCTTCCCTTCTTCCTGTGGGTTTACTACTATTTCTGACTAAAAATGTGTTAAAAATATTTTTATAACCAAACAAAAATGGTGGGGCCCATAGCTAATGTTGAGTGTACTGACCCAACCACTTTGAACCTCATTTTGACTACTCTACGCTTCGAATTAGCTCTTCGTCAAAACATAAAAGTTATAGATAATTGAATCTTCGTTCCAATGACATTTTGTAGGGCTAAATTTGACTTATAGTTTAAGAGATATGATCAAAATACGAAACTAATATTACGTTTCCTGACACGTTTTTATTGAATGTTTCGAGCCCAATTTTGACCTGTCTCGGCTTTGAATTAAATTTTCCTCAAATATGAAAATTGTATATAATTGAAATATCTTTCCAAAACTATATCATAACTCCAATTGTGCTATGGTTTTCGAGATAGTGCCAAAAAACCAAACTATTGTCACGAATACAACTTGCATTTCCGTGTTTAATCCTTTTCTGATGCCCAACCACGATCACGAAAAATCGTCCACCATTTCCAAATACTAGTATACGATATATACACTAGAGGAAAAATATTATAATCTATATAATATTATTTAACAAAGCGAAAAATTTATCAGTAAATTTCGGGACGTTACAGTCACACTCTAACACCATACGAATTTTAGTACAAACTTAGTCGCATTACACAGTGCCTAACTTGAGAATTTTTTAAAGATACATACTACTCAAGTATTATCTCCAAATTTCTCATCCGGCTATATAAATAGGCTTCATGGCGGGTAGAAAACTCCATGTTCAACTGATTAAGTTTCAACTTAGCTTTAACTAAGGCGACAAAATTAAAGATACTCAGAATTCCTGATCAATTCAAAGAGATCACACTTAGTAATCAGTATATATCTCATCCTGCTTGGTAGTGCCAAGGCGATCGCCCATGTGAGAGAACCAATCAATAAGCCTAGTGACAAAAACAACACATGAACAAATATGATCGAAGATATATGCACTAATTAATCGAAACAAATTTGAACGTATCATATTTATGCAAAAATTAAAATGTTATATATGTAAGAACAAATCAAATATTATCTAAGCCTAAAGCTCGTATATGTCTATGAAAAACATCTCTACTAGCAATTTTGGTAAACGGATCAGCAACCATATCGCTCGTAGGAATATACTTCAGGACTACCTGTCCATTGGCTATCTTTTCTCGAATGAAGAGATAGCGAGTGTCAATATGTTTAGCTCTACCATGATACTTAGGATCCTTTGCATAAGCTATTTCCACTGCGTTATCACAAAAAATCACACCGTTATTCAAAAGCCTTGTTATGCTCAACTACGCAAGAACCGCTTCAATCATATGGCTTCTTGAACTGCAATTGCATAAGCCACATATTCGGACTCTATAGTAGATAATGAGACCGATTGTTGTTTTTTCTTACTCTATGTGATGACTCCACCACCAAGGATAAATGCATAATGCGAAATGAGTTTACGATTATCTCTATCAACAGATCCATCTGCATCCGTCTCTCCGATAAGTTTGATGCTACCACCTTGGTAGCATAAAGCAAAGTCCAAAATTCCTCGCAAATACTGAAATATCCTTTTCACCGCAACCCAATGTGCAGTTCCAGGATTATTTTGGAAACAACTAACCATACCAACAACAAAGCATATATTGGGTCATGTACACAATAAAGCGTATATTAGACTACCGACAACACTAGCATAAGGAACTCTTTCCATTTACTTTCTTTTATCAGCAGTTTTAAGATCTGCTCAATGCTTAAATTTTGGCCCTTCTCAACTGGAGCGTCAATGGGTTTTATGTAAGTTTCTTGAGACATACTAAGAAGTTTCTTAGAAAGATCTCTTGAGATCTTAATCCTAAATACAAAATTTGCTTGTCCCATGTCCTTAATTTCAAAAGTATTGGACAACCACTTTTGAGTGGCGATAAATAATTCCATGTTATTTCAGCTGATATATGTCGTCAACATATCGGGATAGAATGAAAAACTTATTCTCAATTTTCTTGACATACATGTAATGGTTTTCTTCAATTATCTTAAAGCCCATAGAGATAATGGCTTTGTGAAAAAGAATATACCATTGCCTAGACGATTGCTTTAGACCATAGATAGAACGCTTTAAGTGACAGATCTTACGTTCCTTTCCTTGAACCTGAAAACCTTTAGTTTGATCCATATAAATTTCCTCGTCTATTTCTCCCTTGAGAAATGTAGTCTTCACATCCATTTGGAACAATTCCAAATCTAAATGTGGGACAAAAGCTAAAAGAAGGTGGATTGAAGTGATTCTCACCATAGGAGAAAACGTTTCATCACAATCTACCCCATTTGTTTAGGTATAGCCTTTTGGCACAAGGCAAGCCTTATACTTGTTGATCGCCAGCCTTGAGCTTGACCTTGAAAACCTGCTTGTTTCCAATGGTCTTGCATCTTGGCGGAAGGTCAATAAGTTCCCACACAACATTTTTATACATTGAGCTCATTTTCTCATCCATTGCAACTAGCCACTCTTTAGAAGATGGTGAAGCTAAAGCTTCCTCATAAAAAGCTGGTTCATCAACACCCATATAATTGGTCAAGAAAGACATGAAAGAACTTTCAATCTCAAAATGCCGATAAGGAATGATTCTTCATTGACTTCTACGTGACTGTAAATCATCAGAATTTCCAAGTGGTACTATTCTCCCATTAGTTAACATATCATCGTTAGATACTTGATCACTCCTACTGTTTCCAACTTCCATTGGATAAGGGTGTGGCACTTTCTCTTGTTCATTGTTTTAAGGAGTGGCTTCTAGTGGTACCTCTAACTCATAAAGTTCGATATTATGTTTAACTTCACCAATACTGGGGAATTCCTGCTCAAGGAACTCAACATCATGGGACTTAATTTTAGTCATTCTTCCATCTGGCTATTCACTATACATTACATAGGCTTTAGAGTTTTCAGAGTATCTAATAAAGATACATTTATTAGCTCTTAGGCCTAAATTCCCAAACTTATGGGAAGATTGATGAATATAACCAACACATCCCCATGGTCAAAAACCATCCAAATTAGGTTTTCGACCATTTCATAACTCATATGGAGTAGTGAGGATTGATTTCAAAGGCACTTGGTTAAGAATATAGGCTGCAGTCAATAAAGCGTCTCCCTAAAAACTAATAGGGAGATTAGCTTGCACTATCATCGACCTAACCATGTTAAGAAGTGTACAATTCTAAAGCGTCTCCCTAAAAACTAATAGGGAGATTAGCTTGCACTATCATCGACCTAACCATGTTAAGAAGTGTACAATTCCTTTGCTCTGCAACACTATTTTGTTAAGGAGTTACAGGAATTGTCAAGTGTCTAAGAATTTCTTTTTCCTCATATAATTCTTTGAACTCCTATTTATACGAAGAGCTTTTAGGTTTCTTTCTTTTTCATTCTCAACCTCTGCAATAAAGTGTCTAGAACAACTTAATGCTTCTGAACGGTGAGAAATCATATAGACTAAGCCAAAACATGAGCAATCATCTATAAATGTTTTAAAGTATGATGCACCATGACATGCCTTAATATTCATTGATCTATAAATATCAGAATGAACGAGTTCTAGGGGATGAGTGGCCCTAGAAGCCTTATCAAAAGGCTTTCTACAAGCCTTTCCAACTAAACAAGGTTCACAAGTTGATAAATCAACTTTTGTAAGAGAGCCTAATAGCCCTGCTTTAGCTAACCTTGTCATTCTTTCTTGGCCTATATGAACACGATTAATTAACTACTTATCTCACAACGGAAAATAGTTTCTAGAGTTTTCTACAAACTCACACCTTTCAAGATCCTAAGACTTTTGATGGTGTCTTAAGAGAGAATTAAAAGAGATATAATCTAATTCTTGTATTGTTTTTTTTTTCTCCACCAAAATAGGTGTTTATATAGAGATGTATTGATAAGATATTTGCTATCATAATGAATAGGACTCTTATCTTATCAAAATAATATCACAAATATATTATAATTATCACCAAGATAAAATATAATATTATCACTAAGATAATTAATTAGAATTATCAAATTGATAAATATTTAATTATGATATCATATGGACGCACCAAAATCCCATAAAAGAGGAATGATTATAGAATTATACTATACAACTTGATACTACTTGTTTGCCAATCTCGAAGGTATATCTGTCTCTCACACTATCTTTTCATTTCCATTTGACATATTCTAGGCTTATATATATACATATTTGGTAAAATAGTGCCGTGAACTGTTATTCATTTTGTTTATAATAATTAGTAAAATATGGAAGGACCAGATAGCAAAAGAACGTTATGCTATACGAATGGGTTCAATACAACTTTTTTGTCAAAAGTAAGTATTAAAATTTTGGCATTGTTAATAATTCCTTAACTATTAAGAGGATCAATAACAATTCCTTAGAATATATTCATACTATTTTCTTATTTAAAGATGGTTGCAAGTTGACAATAAAACAACTAAAAATATGAGTTACATTTTGTGTTACTGGATCTGGAAAAGCATATGAGAATTTTTCTTTAAGTTTCACATAAAATTAGAGCATATAAAATTTCCAATTATAAGTATGCACGTATATTTAACCGTAATAGTTCAAACATTAATGATTTTGTTTTGTGTAATTAGGATAAGATAGTGACAAAATAGGACACGTCAACATTGGAAATTGAAATTATACATAGTACTATAATTGAATAGTCTCATAAACAAGAGCACTTTGTATATATATATATATATATATATATATAAATCCAGTACTCTTGATTAAGACAAGTATTAGCAGAATATGTAAATTTATAACTTTTTATTTTATACCAAATCATGTGGGTACCATTTACTTCTCTTTCATTTCATTTATTCAATCATTTGATTTTGTCCATTTATGCTGTAATTAAGGTGGTTGAATGTTAAATTTCCAAAAAAAAAAAAAGGTGGTTGAATTTTATGTTCATGTTTTCACATATGGTTTACATAAATGCAGACGATAACTTGTGAGTAAATAATAGTATAGTTTTGAAAGAGATTTTATCCCCTTACCCAGATTGTATTTTTACCAAGTTAAGATGTTTAATTTTTTTAAATGTTATAATTATATCTTAATGCGGAAAATACCAATAAATGGAATTCCTTTGTGGGTTTAGTTACACAATTAGGTTTTATTTTTGGTCATTAAGATAAGATAAAGGCAAACGAGTCCACCACAATTATATAAAACAAAATCCTTAATAATAAACACTCACACACCAATTATATATATTTGTGAAATTTTCTTACTAATAAACAGTCACACACCATTGATATAAATTTATGGCACTAATTATGATGGATGGCATAAGATGCTAACCACTTTTTATTTTCCATATATTTGTTTTTGGAGTCTACTACCATTGACAAGAATCTTAGCCGCTTAATTACTTTTTGCTCCTACATGACATTCACAAAGTGACACTAGAAGTAGCTTTTTAAAAGGATTCCAGAGCTAATAAGAACAATTCCAGCAAAATTAATACATTCGTGTCTCTATATTTAGAGTATTATAATATAGAAACTCAGTAAATAATAAAATTTTACAGCAATGTAACTATTTTTTAGTAGTTAAATAATAAAATAATTAAATTTAATCAAAATTCTATAAAAAAAAAATTAATCTAAATTTTATCAAATTCCATCTATAGAAGCTTATTTAATATTATATATATAAATATTACAAATTAATAAATATATAATATTATATTATATGCACATCATTTACATTATATATATTTTTATACATATATACTATTTATATATATAATTTTTATATTATAATATATATAATAAATTGATTAAAATAATACAGAACATAATGAATAGTAATAAGTATGAGTAGCTAAATTTATTGACTCAAACCCCTTGGTTTCTAAATTTAGCTATTTTAATGTAAAAATATATATATTGTTGTATAAGGTTTTTCAGCTTTGATTCCTAAATAAGTAGCTAAATGTATGTAGTATTCTATTTAGCGACCATGCTGGGAATGCTCTAATGGCCTTTTCCAATATTGAGAAGGTAAATAAATGATTCATGTATCAATAATTATGTATTAAACTTGAATCAACTCCCATAATGAAGCATGTGGTTGGTTTGTTATATTTTGACGAAAAATACCAGTGATACGGATTCAACCATATATGTATTTGTACAGTTTGGTATACAATTGTAGGTACTTATGTCATTACTCCATTGGAAAAAATGAGAGATGGTAATTAAATTGATGGTATAAAAATATTACATGTTTTCATTATTTAGGATAATTTTCGCCATTATAAAATGTTACATATGCAAACCTTGAGACTATTAGTGCTGTACTTCAAAATAGGTGACCAAATGAAAATCGGATTGAAACAATGGGACCATTTCCGAATTATTTCCTGAAGCTACAAAACGATGTCGGATATAAATTTCAGTTTTAGCCACCCATACTTTTAAATTTACTGACATGGACCAGTAAGTTATAGGTAACTGCATTTATACCCGATACAAATACTAAATGACAAGTGAAAAACATTTAATATTATCCTAATCTTTTCACGATAAAACAATTATGTGTAGCCTTTCCATATTAAATATAAATTTTAGCTATAAAAGTAAAAATTTGTGGGCAATTTTGTAATGCTGATTTTCAAGATGTCACATGTTTTCTACTCATTTTCCATATTCTTACTTGTGCATACGGTAATGCGACTGTGAGTTTGTCAAGATTGGCTATAACTCCTTATAATTTGAAAATTTTCTCTCATTATCTTCTTCCTCAGTTTATTTTTTTTAATGCAAATTAGCCCTCATCTAATAATATGTTATTACCTTTAGCCCGTTATTAATATTATTTTTAATAAAACACTTGACATCCATATATTTTAATTCTCAATCTATCCCGGAATTAGTATTCATCTACTCTCTCCATCGACAAATAATTATTCGGTTTGACCAGACGTATAATTTTACGAGGAATTGAATATTATTTTAACACAAATAACTTGAATATAAATGGATACCTAGAGCATGTATATTGTAAACTTTGATTCGCGAATCCCATTATATTTTTTCACATGCTAGCTACATCATCTCAAATAAGAATTCCTACACTTTTGTCATTCACTGCAAGAATCAAGAAAAGAGCGTTTGATTCTGCTTATACATGTATAAGGGTGAGGAATATTTTTTTAGGCACAAAAACATAATTTTGCAAGTGAATTTACAAAGCTGTATTCAATAATTTTATTTGCAAAATTATATTTTTGTGGCTAAAAATAGATTATTCATCGTTACACCTGTATAAGCAGAGTTGACACTCTTCTCAACAAGAATCTTATCTCTCAAATTCTTAATCATCATTTTAATTATATCACACAATACTTAATTATTATGCCTATTATTTTAATCATACGAATTATTATTATTATATATAAAAAATACTTGACAAGACATAAAGCAAAATTAAACCCTTTCTCCTAATCGAATTAAATAAGAACTATCGCTTATTGCATGAATGAATTATTAATTTAGCAGAGTGCATTTTAATCATCTGGCTATGTAAATGCTTTTAGAGCTTGCATATAGCTAGTGTCTTGTGGTTGGGCCCATACCAATAAGGACTCATGTATGCAATATAGTGTGTTTTGGTGGAATGCTTAAATAAGAAATTAGGTGTTAGAGTTTCTGCATAAAGAAACTCGGCTTCTATGAGGGAAATGTATTTTTTGAGCTTTTTAAAGATATATTATCCTTTGTTACAATAATGTAGTAGTTATATTAAAATAATAGTTAAGAATTAGAAAGAGAAATTGTTGCAATAGAGAAAAAAGTGTATGAATTATCATTCGAAATTTCTGTTGATGTGGCTATGACACAACATATAGAAAAATACGATGGGGCTATCAAATAATATTTGCAGTGTACATGCTCTTATGCCTTTATCATGTTCACTTGAAATTAAAACAATTTTTTTGTTTGTCTTTTTTAGTTATATAAATAAATAAATAATATAAGGGGTACCAAAAATAAAAATAATCTGCGTGAGTATTATATTTTCAACTCTGGTTTCCATTTTGGTTTAATTTCCCATTTCTGTTTCCATTTTATAATTATTTTCATGTTTCCACATCGCTTTTCCACTTCCTTTTTGTCCGGACCCGTCAGCCACCATAAATACGGGTCCTTGGCCCCCCAAAAGCGCGCCCCTATTTCAAACCAACCCTAGCTCAAGTCCCACCACTACCAGAAATGAAGTTCTAGAGAGAGAGAGAGAGAGAGAGGATGGAGGGGGAGATTAATGTAAGAAAAGGTTCGATTCAAATAGAACGAACGCGAGAGAGAGAGAGAGAGAGAGAGATTAGGGTAAGAAGGGGGCGTGGATTGTACGCACGAAGTTAACGCGGGCGGTCTGAAATTTTGAAGATGTGGAGAGGGACAGGTGGCACTGGCAGTAGGGTTCCAAAGGAGACATGAATTTGGTTTGGGCAACAAATTTATACTATGGTCCAAATACCCCATTGATTAATTTCAAAT